>JAWPHD010007020.1:0-135492 GCA_037043455.1 Cyrtodaria siliqua
CCTAAAATTTATTATTTTGTCTTTGCAGGTGAAGGCCACAATTGAAGAACACCAGGGGGACTTGTGTGCTGCAGAGACTGCCTGTGTCGAGGTTGGTGTTGCCTTGGATGACGAAAACATGCCAACAGTGACCAAGGGCAAGGGCAAGCGTTTGCAGGAAGACCGTGAAGATGCGTTGTTGACCTCCCTCCAGAAGAGAGTCCAGCAAAGTGGAGAGCTTCTCGCAAGTCTGCAGCCTGCAGCCCAGCAGCCAGTCACCACCAGGACAGCCTTCGCCAACTATGTTCGTGACAGCCTCATCAGCATGGGCAAGCCAAAGTTCAAGAAGGCGAGATCGGCCATTAACTGTTTACTATCTGAATTGATGGCGGAGGACAGCGAAGATGACATTCCAAGTGCTGGTCCCTCCATGCCAAATGCCAATATGGGCTTCATTGTTCCTCAAGTTCGTCCGAGGTATGGCTCTTACTCCAGTTCATCCCGTGCCTCAAAATCCCCCTACCCGTCATCAGGTGATCAGTACCAGCCAGCTCCACAGATGTGGAAACCACAACCCCCTCAAGCTTCTGTATGGGCATCACAGTCCCAAGAGTACATGGATTCCTACTGGCAAGAGCAACCGCAACAACAGCAACATACCTCTACCTCGGTTGCTAGTGCTATTGGCTCAGCTTCCCAGACACTGACACCCCTGGACACGAGTTTGGTAGGGAGTTTGAACCAATCAAACACTTCAAACATTTCTGGTTCATCTGATTTATCGGACATGATTGTCACAAATACTGAATTAAACACGCGACGCTAAATGAACAGTGATAGAGACCAGGAACACAACTCGTAGAGACCAGTAGGAGTTGTTATTTTTGTGAATTTTAGTCTTTGTGTCATTACTATCGTTTTTCATTATTATTTCATGCATTATAGTTGATCAGTTGATCAGTTGAACATTTGAAGTTTATAAATTTAACAAGGTACACAACTAAAAGAGACAAGTAGGATTTGTGATTGTTGTGACATTTACAATGTACCATTACTATCATGCGCCATTATTATTATTGTTGATCAGTTGATCAGTTGAAGTTTAATAAAAACATTGTGAAAGTACTAAAGTATTTAAAAATGTATCCATGTGTACAGTAGATCCTCCATTACCCAACCACCTATCAATTGACAAGTAATGATATGAGTATAGTAGACACTCAGTTATATGATGTCATTACTTAGGGATTACTTTTTTTGTCCGGCGTCTGTCCGTCCGTCCGTCCGTCCGTCACACTTTTTGCGTCATACGTCTTTCGTCACGTTTTATTGCCCCTTTTCTATCAAAAATACATTTAATCGAATAACTTCTTTTCTACGTGAAGGATTTAATTGAAACTTCAGACAAATGTTTATATCAATATGTGTGATGGGTACACAAAAGAGGGGTAATCCAAATATTTTTGTGACAAGGCGACGGCATGCGAGATCACTCCATTCTAGTAATCATAGATTAAACAAACCAATGTGGAGGAAGCGTTGTCCAGGGGTAGAGTGTACAACCTTGGATCCGAAGGTCGTAGGTTCGAATCCCATCTGCGCCGAGATTGGACTTCATGTATTTTACAACCCACAAAATGGGCACGAGTACTGGTCGATTTGTTCACCCAGGACGCAGTCATCGAGAATGACTTAGCTAAGTTGTAAGAACTTGTTCCTAATCGATGTAAAATAAATACGGTAGGTTTAAACAAAACAAACCAAGGGTTTATTTTAAAACACACACATTTATTACGATAGACATATGTAATGTGATAATAACACTATAATTCAACCATGTGGGAGTTCAACAAGACCAGTGAAATGTTCCTTTTTTACCACACATTTAGATCATACTGTCTTGCCACGGAACTGCACCGGCTGGAGAGTTGACCCAGTGCTTGATCAGATTTCTCTGTTTCTTTCCTTCCCTTGAAGAGGTGTTGGGGGCAGTCACTGTTTGGGTGTCCTCCAAGTTACGGTCCGCTCTCCATTCTCCTGGGACGAAATTACGGTTCGCATTCTCTGCACGGTCAAGCTGCTGATTCTGGAGTTGTGGATACCGGATCCTCATCAGATTATGCAAAACCATGCATGCTTTGACGATGAGCTTGACGGTGGAAGGGTCATGCTGCATTGTAGTCAGTAGAATCTGGAATCGGTTTGCCAGGATACCGAAGGCATTCTCTACTACTCTTCTGCTTCGAGAAAGCCTGTAGTTGAAGATCCTTTCATCGTTTGTCAAACCCCGGTGACCGTACGGTTTCATCATGGTCGTTCGGAGGGCGAAGGCATCGTCGCCGATGAAGAAGTAGGGCACATCCTGGGTGTCGTTGGGGAGAGGTTCTGGGTCCGGGAAACCTATGGTACCAGCTTCAGCGCATTCCTTCAGCTCACAGTCATTGTAAATCTGAGCGTCTGATGCTGATCCCATACCACCGACATCTGCCCAGATGAATTTGTAGTCTGCATCTACAAGCGCCATAAGTACAATGGAGTAGAATCCTTTGTAGTTGTAGTACATGGATCCACTCTTTGGAGGACTCCGGCAGGCAACATGCTTCCCATCAAGTGCTCCACATGTATGAGGCAAGTTCCATTTTTGAAAAAACTGGTCAGCAATGGCACGCCATCCATCAGAATGGGTGGGGCAATTCATCACCTCGCTAAGGTATTCATCAATGATGGCCTGACAGACTTCTCGGACGAGGAGCGACTGCGTGTTGTGAGGTACTCTCCACCCGAACTTCATCGATGCATACTTGCTCCCACAGGCAAGGTGACGCAGAGTCAGGGCAAGCTTCATGCCAGGCTCGATGGGTTCCCTGTAACTAGTATGTCCTTTGGTTATCCGGGGACCCACTCTGGTTAGCAGTTCGTCAAACATTTCTGGAGGCATACGCATGAAGTTGTGGAAGGATGCCCTGTCCTCGTTACGGAGTTCCACAAGAAGCTGGTCATATATGCCAAACTGACGTCGTCTACCGATCCATGGTCTGATCCAGAACCTCCTCCTTCTAGCTCTTCGCCTCCTCCTTTTAATAATGGCACGGACCTGTGCGAGTTCTAATTGATTGATGTCATGCTGATGTTGGAGAACGGCTAGTTGGTATGTATCCATCCTCTCTGGTTGAACTGCTCAATGGTAGTACCGATTGAGTTACACATGGACCCTATATATATACACTATATTGTTGTAACATATGTGTTGGCTATAAACACGCAAGTTGTTGTTGTTGTTATATACCCCGCCTGTAAAACGCTCATTGTACGCCAAAGGAACGCTAGCTATACGGTAGATATACGTTACATACGTTACTCAATCGCCTAGCATACGTACAATACGTTTGAATACGTCAATACACGTTTCAAATACGCCAACATACGTTATAAACACGTTAGAAATACGTTAGAAATAAGTTACTCAATCGTTGTCAATAAGTTAGCTGTACGATACACCCTCCGCTGACGTATGCCTAACATACCAGCAACGTACCTCTAGCGAGTTTCAACGTATGTCTAACGTACCTCCAACGTATCTATAACGTATGCTTAACCTATGAAATATACGTTGTCATACGCTCAAAAGTTTTGAACATACCCAAAACATTTTTTTTGTCTCGGCGTTCATGAACGTATGACAGCGTATGACAGCGTGCTGATAACGAACACCTAACGTACCCCTAACCTATATCAACGTACACCAACGTTTTGGCAAAAAATCTCATACGCTGGCATACGTTAAGGCCATACGTTGTAGTGTGACAGGGCCAATAGAGATAACTACATTCATTAGTGGTAGTTTAATACTGTATTAAACGAGTTGTCTGAATAACATGATGCGTGGCTCTGCCGAGCGTTATATCATTTTTAGGCAACAAGTTTATTTTAGTACTGAACTACCACATGTAGTACATGTAGTCTATTTAACACATAACTGTTTTTCTTGTTTTATTTCTGCGATAAATGCTTATGTTTTAGTTTTTCTTATAGAGCTGTGAAATGACGTTGTGATGTCGCTATTAGAAAAACTAAAACATAAGCATTTATCGCAGAAATAAAACAAGAAAAACAGTTATGTGTTAAATAGACTACATGTACTACATGTGGTAGTTCAGTACTAAAATAAACTTGTTGCCTAAAAATGATATAACGCTCGGCAGAGCCACGCATCATGTTATTCAGACAACTCGTTTAATACAGTATTAAACTACCACTAATGAATGTAGTTATCTCTATGTAACGTCAACAATGCGACGCCGTAACATCAGTAGTACAAAACGACGCTTAAATCATAATTACAGACGGTTAAATGATGGTAGAAACAGAAAATCCATTTTATATCAGTTAAGTTTAACTACAATGTATGTCATTCTCAAAACATATTTAAACACATTATATAGTTTTGCGATATCTTTTAAATATCTGTAAAATACATAGATCTAAAGTTGAAAATTAAATTTTACTGAGAAAATCGCAATTTAGGAAGTTCAGTTCCATACATATTTTTTCTTAGCGATAAATAAAGCGATATGGAAATTATGTACATTAATGTAAATAAATATTTATGTTGTAAATGAAAAATAATAGTTTTTAAATAATATTTAGAAATGAAAATAATTACAAAAAGTGTTACCATTTGTCACACGTTTTGTGGTAACTGAATTTGTATGACATACTCTAATATATCTCTTATATGATGTAGATATAAACTACAATTAGTCACATAACAAATCTCAAACAATCGCTAGCGCGATTCATGAAATTTGTCACATGACCAATTGCAGTTCATACCCACATAAACGCGCAAAACCCGCTGTTTATTTCTTAAATAAGGTATCATTTCCGACGTTGTTTCAAATATTTTCCGGGGTTATTTTCTTATACGTTTAACTTATTTTAGATTTTAAACTTCACGGAACTAAGAAATTATGTTACGTAATTTCAGTTCATCAGCACGTAAAATATGTTCTCTATTAAAAATATCACACGTCAGTAAATATTTATGAAAACGCAATGTAGATAGAGAGAGTTTTGTTTCCTGGTTAAGGCATTATGCTCTTTTATGGAATTAAAAAAACATAATTAAAGAAAAAAAAACTAGGCTTGAAACTAATACAGCACGGCAATTCTTCGCGTATTACCAAATACCGTGCGCGACGTATTGATTACGTTATCACATGTTTTACCCAGATGTTGAACAAAACCAATATAACAGATATTTTGGTATTGACGTTCCAGCAATGGTTTTGATAGACTTGCACTTTGTCATAACTTTTAAATAATATTTCAAGCTTTCAACATTGTTACACTTCTAAAATAATAAAGTTATAAGCCCCTTGGTCAGTTTATTTTATCCATATAACCATAGTAAAGATTATTTCTTGCAATCAATGAAAAAATTGTGTTTTTAATCTATGATGATGATGATGTTGATGACGATGATGATTGTGGTGGTGGTGGTTGTGTTGGTAATGATGATGATGATAATGATGATGATGATGATGATAATGATGATGATGGTGGTGGTGGTGGTAGTAGTAATGGTGGTGATGATGATGATAATGGTCGTCGTCGTCGTAATGGTGATGATACTGATATTGATTCTGATGCTGATCTGGTATGTCGCGCTGGGATGCTTAGTCAAATCCGCATTGGATTTTACTCAAAAAACGAATGCTGATCTGGTATGCTGCGCTAGAATGCTGAGCCAGATCAGCATTGGCTTAAAATAAAATAAAATAAATGCTGATCTGGTATGTCGCGCTGGGGTGCTGAGCCAGATCAGCGTTGGCTTAAAATCGAATAGAATGAATGCTGATCTGTTATGTCCCGCTGGGGTGCTGAGCCAGATTAGCATTGTCTTAAAACAAAATAAAATGAATGCTGATCTGGTATGTCGCGCTGGGGTGCTGAGCCAGATCAGCATTGACTTAAAATCAAATAAATCGAATGCTGATCTGGTATGTCGCGCTGGGGTGCTGATCCAGATCAGCATTCACTTAAAATCAAATAAATCGAATCCTGATCTGGAATGTCGCGCTAGCATGCTGAGCCAGATCAGCATTGGCCTTAAATCGAATAAAATGAATGCTGATCTGGTATGTCGCGCTGGGGTGCTGATCCAGATCAGCATTGACTTAAAATAAAATAAATCGAATTCTGATCTGTTATGTCGCGCTAGCGTGCTGAGCCAGATCAGCATTGGCCAAAAATCGAATAAAATGAATGCTGATCTGGTATGTCGCGCTGGGGTGCTGAGCCAGATCAGCATTGGCTTTAACTCAAACTAATCGAATGCTGATCTGGTATGTCGCGCTGGGGTGCTGATCCAGATCAGCATTGACTTAAAATAAAATAAATCGAATGCTGATCTGGTATGTCGCGCTAGCATGCTGAGCCAGATCAGCAATGACTTTAACTCAAATAAATCGAATGCTGATCTGGAATGTCGCGCTAGCATGCTGAGTCAGATCAGCATTGGCCAAAAATCGAATAAAATGAATGCTGATCTGCTATGTCGCGCTGGGGTGCTGAGCAAGATCAGCATTGGCTTTAACTCAAATGCAACAAATGCTGATCTGGTATGTCGCGCTAGCATGCTGAGCCAGATCAGCATTGACATTAACTCAAATAAAACGAATGCTGATCTGGTATGTCGCGCTGGGGTGCTGAGCCAGATCAGCATTGGCTTTAACTCAAATAAAACGAATGCTGATCTGGTATGTCGCGCTGGGGTGCTGATCCAGATCAGCATTGACTTAAAATAAAATAAATCTAATGCTGATCTGGTATGCTGCGCTAGAGTGCTGAGCCAGATCAGCATTGGCTTTAACTCAAATAAATCGAATGCTGATCTGGAATGTCGCGCTAGCATGCTGAGCCAGATCAGCATTGGCCTAAAATTGAAAAAAATGAATGCTGATCTGGAATGTCGCGCTGGGGTGCTGAGCCAGATCAGCATTGACTTAAAATCAAATAAATCGAATGCTGATCTGGTATGTCGCGCTGGGGTGCTGATCCAGATCAGCATTGACTTAAAATCAAATAAATCGAATCCTGATCTGGAATGTCGCGCTAGCATGCTGAGCCAGATCAGCATTGGCCTAAAATTGAATAAAATGAATGCTGATCTGGTGTGTCGCGCTGGGTTGCTGATCCAGATCAGCATTGACTTAAAATCAAATAAATCGAATGCTGATCTGTAATGTCGAGCTAGCATGCTGATCCAGATCAGCATTGACTTAAAATCAAATATAACGAATGCTGATCTGGTATGCTGCGCTAGAGTGCTGATCCAGATCAGCATTGACTTAAAATCAAATAAATCGAATGCTGATCTGTAATGTCGAGCTAGCATGCTGATCCAGATCAGCATTGACTTAAAATCAAATATAACGAATGCTGATCTGGTATGCTGCGCTAGAGTGCTGATCCAGATCAGCATTGACTTAAAATCAAATATAACGAATGCTGATCTGGTATGCTGCGCTAGAGTGCTGAGCCAGATCAGCATTGGCTTTAACTCAAATAAATCGAATGCTGATCTGGAATGTCGCGCTAGCATACTAAGCCAGATCAGCATTGGCCTAAAATCGAATAAAATGAATGCTGATCTGGTATGTCGCGCTGGGGTGCTGAGCCAGATCAGCATTGGCTATAACTCAAATAAAACGAATGCTGATCTGGAATGTCGCGCTAGCATGCTGAGCCAGATCAGCATTGGCTTTAACTCAAATAAATCGAATGCTGATCTGGAATGTCGCGCTAGCATGCTGAGCCAGATCAGCATTGGCCTAAAATTGAATAAAATGAATGCTGATCTGGTATGTCGCGCTGGGGTGCTGAGCCAGATCAGCACTGACTTAAAATCAAATAAATCGAATGCTGATCTGGTATGTCGCGCTGGGGTGCTGATCCAGATCAGCATTGACTTAAAATCAAATAAATCGAATCCTGATCTGGAATGTCGCGCTAGCATGCTGAGCCAGATCAGCATTGGCCTAAAATCGAATAAAATGAATGCTGATCTGGTATGTCGCGCTGGGGTGCTGAGCCAGATCAGCATTGACTTAAAATCAAATAAATCGAATGCTGATCTGGTATGTCGCGCTGGGTTGCTGATCCAGATCAGCATTGACTTAAAATCAAATAAATCGAATGCTGATCTGTAATGTCGAGCTAGCATGCTGATCCAGATCAGCGTTGACTTAAAATCAAATATAACGAATGCTGATCTGGGATGCTGCGCTAGAGTGCTGATCCAGATCAGCATTGACTTAAAATCAAATAAATCAAATGCTGATCTGTAATGTCGAGCTAGCATGCTGATCCAGATCAGCATTGACTTAAAATCAAATATAACGAATGCTGATCTGGTATGCTGCGCTAGAGTGCTGAGCCAGATCAGCATTGACTTAAAATCAAATAAATCGAATGCTGATCTGTAATGTCGAGCTAGCATGCTGATCCAGATCAGCATTGACTTAAAATCAAATATAACGAATGCTGATCTGGTATGCTGCGCTAGAGTGCTGAGCCAGATCAGCATTGGCTTTAACTCAAATAAATCGAATGCTGATCTGGAATGTCGCGCTAGCATGCTGAGCCAGATCAGCATTGGCCTAAAATCGAATAAAATGAATGCTGATCTGGTATGTCGCGCTGGGGTGCTGAGCCAGATCAGCATTGGCTATAACTCAAATAAATCGAATGCTGATCTGGAATGTCGCGCTAGCATGCTGAGCCAGATCAGCATTGGCCTAAAATTGAATAAAATGAATGCTGATCTGGTATGTCGCGCTGGGGTGCTGAGCCAGATCAGCATTGACTTAAAATCAAATAAATCGAATGCTGATCTGGTATGTCGCGCTGGGTTGCTGATCCAGATCAGCATTGACTAAAATCAAATATAACGAATGCTGATCTGGTATGCTGCGCTAGAGTGCTGATCCATATCAGCATTGACTTAAAATCAAATAAATCGAATGCTGATCTGTAATGTCGAGCTAGCATGCTGATCCAGATCAGCATTGACTTAAAATCAAATATAACGAATGCTGATCTGGTATGCTGCGATAGAGTGCTGAGCCAGATCAGCATTGACTTAAAATCAAATAAATCGAATGCTGATCTGGTATGTCGCGCTGGGTTGCTGATCCAGATCAGCATTGACTTAAAATCAAATAAATCGAATGCTGATCTGTAATGTCGAGCTAGCATGCTGATCCAGATCAGCATTGACCTAAAATCAAATATAACGAATGCTGAATGCTGATCTGGTATGCTGCGCTAGAGTGCTGAGCCAGATCAGCATTGGCTTTAACTCATATAAATCGAATGCTGATCTGGAATGTCGAGCTGGGTTGCTGATCCAGATCAGCATTGATTTAAAATCAAATAAATCGAATGCTGATTTGTAATGTCGAGCTAGCATGCTGATCCAGATCAGCATTGACTTAAAATCAAATATAACGAATGCTGATCTGGTATGCTGCGCTAGAGTGCTGAGCCAGATCAGCATTGGCTTTAACTCAAATAAATCGAATGCTGATATGGAATGTCGCGCTAGCATGCTGAGCCAGATCAGCATTGGCCTAAAATTGAAAAAAATGAATGCTGATCTGGTATGTCGCGCTGGGGTGCTGAGCCAGATCAGCATTGACTTAAAATCAAATAAATCGAATGCTGATCTGTAATGTCGAGCTAGCATGCTAATCCAGATCAGCATTGACTTAAAATCAAATATAACGAATGCTGATCTGGTATGCTGCGCTAGAGTGCTGAGCCAGATCAGCATAGGCTTTAACTCAAATAAATCGAATGCTGATCTGGAATACGAGCTAGCATGCTGATCCAGATCAGCATTGATTTAAAATCAAATATAACGAATACTGATCTGGTATGCTGCGCTAGAGTGCTGAGCCAGATCAGCATTGGCTTTAACTCAAATAAATCGAATGCTGATCTGGAATGTCGCGCTAGCATGCTGAGCCAGATCAGCATTGGCCTAAAATTGAAAAAAATGAATGCTGATCTGGTATGTCGCGCTGGGTTGCTGATCCAGATCAGCATTGACTTAAAATCAAATAAATCGAATGCTGATCTGTAATGTCGAGCTAGCATGCTGATCCAGATCAGCTTGACTTAAAATCAAATATAACGAATGCTGATCTGGTATGCTGCGCTAGAGTGCTGATCCAGATCAGCATTGACTTAAAATCAAATAAATCGAATGCTGATCTGTAATGTCGAGCTAGCATGCTGATCCAGATCAGCATTGACTTAAAATCAAATATAACGAATGCTGATCTGGTATGCTGCGCTAGAGTGCTGAGCCAGATCAGCATTGGCTTTAACTCAAATAAATCGAATGCTGATCTGGAATGTCGCGCTAGCATGGTGAGCCAGATCAGCATTGGCCTGAAATCGAATAAAATGAATGCTGATCTGGTATGTCGCGCTGGGGTGCTGAGCCAGATCAGCATTGACTTAAAATCAAATAAATCGAATGCTGATCTGGTATGTCGCGCTGGGTTGCTGATCCAGATCAGCATTGACTTAAAATCAAATAAATCGAATGCTGATCTGTAATGTCGAGCTAGCATGCTGATCCAGATCAGCATTGACTTAAAATCAAATATAACGAATGCTGATCTGGTATGCTGCGCTAGAGTGCTGATCCAGATCAGCATTGACTTAAAATCAAATAAATCGAATGCTGATCTGTAATGTCGAGCTAGCATGCTGATCCAGATCAGCATTGACTTAAAATCAAATATAACGAATGCTGATCTGGTATGCTGCGCTAGAGTGCTGAGCCAGATCAGCATTGACTTAAAATCAAATAAATCGAATGCTGATCTGGTATGTCGCGCTGGGTTGCTGATCCAGATCAGCATTGACTTAAAATCAAATATAACGAATGCTGATCTGGTATGCTGCGCTAGAGTGCTGATCCAGATCAGCATTGACTTAAAATCAAATAAATCGAATGCTGATCTGTAATGTCGAGCTAGCATGCTGATCCAGATCAGCATTGACTTAAAATCAAATATAACGAATGCTGATCTGGTATGCTGCGCTAGAGTGCTGAGCCAGATCAGCATTGACTTAAAATCAAATAAATCGAATGCTGATCTGTAATGTCGAGCTAGCATGCTGATCCAGATCAGCATTGACTTAAAATCAAATAAATCGAATGCTGATCTGGAATGTCGCGCTAGTATGCTGAGCCAGATCAGCATTTGGTTGAGCTGAATGTTGATTGCTGAGCGGTGTGCTAACTTCGCGGACTTCTTCTCGCTAACTTTAAACTAGCTGCTGTTTTTCATACCCACTAAACATATTGAAATATTGAATTCAATCCTTTTATGTACATTTTGTTTGTTGTATATGTTATTCAGACTTTACTCATGTAAATTTATATGTAATTATGCTAAAACTATTGTTTTAAAGCGGTTATACATACTGTTGGTAGCAGTGACGTTGCACGCATTTTTTATAGCAACTTAGGGACCAGGCAATATTTATCGGGGGTTGGGACCGGTGCAAACAAAAATGTTATATAAAAAAAAAGTACGTCCCATGGCAAGCAAACGAAAAAAAAGGTATCGTCCCATGGTTTGTCGCGACAAAAAAGTACCTGTTCCATGCCATTTTGCACAATTCCCAATGCCCAGATAAATAGTGCCTGGTCCATAAGCACCCTCCTTACCAAATGAGGTTTGCTGCAAGCTTGCAGCGAACAAATTGTGTTCACCATAACAATTCTTAATTGTTCGCCAATGTTCGCCACTAGCGGTGATGTTGCCGCAAACATGGGAGTAGTGCAAAAATGACATCGTTCGACATCTTCATAAAAATGGGAGTAGTGCAGAAATGATAGTGCTCGACATCTCCATGAAAATGAGAGTAATGCAGAAATGACAGTTCTCGACATCTCCATGAAAATTCGAGTAATGTAGAAATGACAGCGCTCGACATCTCCATTAAAATTCGAGTAATGCAGAAGTGACAGCGCCGATATCTCCACGAAAATGAGAGTAATGCAGAAATGACAGCGCTTGACATCCCCATGAAAATGAGAGTAATGCAAAAACGACAGCAGTCGACATCTCCATGAAAATTTGATTAATGCAGAAATGACAACGCTCGACAACTCCGTGAAAATTAGAGTAATGCAGAAATGTTAGCGTTCGACATCTCCATGAAAATGAGAGTAATGCAGAAGTGGCAGCGCTCAACAGTACTCGATATCTCCTGGAGTAATGTAGGAAAACTGGAGTAATGCAGAAATGACAGTGCTCGACATCTCCATGCAAATGGGAGTAATGTAGGAATGACAGCGCTCGACATCTCCATGCAAATGGGAGTAATGTAGAAATGACAGCACTCGCCATCTCCTTGCAAATGGGAGTAATGTCGGAATGACAGCACTCGACATCTCCATTAAAATGGGAGTAATTTGTGTACGTCCCATTGCAAGCTAGCGGAAAAAAGTATCGTCCCATAGTTTGTCGCGACAAAAGAAGTACCTGTCCCATGCCATTTTGCACCGCCCCCCCCCCCCCCCCCCCCCCCCAATAAATATTGCCTAGTCCCTTACGACAGTTAGCACGAGAACGTCAAGTTATACAAACAAAACAAGTTAATCAAACTACACTTTGTTTGTTTTAGCTCTGCCCAAAACGTAAAAGATTTTTTTCACATATAAACATGTTTCATTTAAGATCAATGCAATAGAAATGTAAATACTGGGGTTAGAACGGTGGTAGTGTTTTGATAACACCCCAGTCCCTTAGAAAATCTCGAAAAATACTCCAACGCATCCTGGAAAAAACATTATTTACCTGTTCTTATAGTATCAACAATAATGTGCCTTGGGAGGTTGGTAATGATAAAATCATAAATAGGCAGAAATATAACATATCATCAGTGTTAGTGATGTTCCGATTAATCGATTGTAACCGACCATCAATTACTTAGGCATCCGATTATGATGATCGATTATGAAAGTCTGTCTTTAATCGATCATCGGTTGAATGTAAAAATGCACTTAATTAATGTTCAAAACAGAAATGAACATGATTTTCCATGAGATCACACTTGTGAAAATGAACAAATACACAAATAAACAAATTTCTATCAATTATAATTATTTTGCTAAGGAAATGGCAATGGCATAAGACACAAGACAGGAAAGAATACCTGATTAATCAGTAATAATTCTAAGTTCAATGCCTCAAACTCAGATTAACATACACATGTTATGCTTCATATTGACAAACCGATTATAACCGATGATTGATCGGTTACATACAACCGATTGTAACCGATGATCGCTGAAAAATTTCGACCGATTGCCCATCACTAAACAGTGTATTTTTAGACCACAGAAAATCCATTTTCTATTCAGGTATGCCAGATGTTTGAGAAATTGGCTCTGTAATTCGAAAAGTGAAGTTTATTCGAAATAAGACGCATATATATTTTTTTCAAAAGTGTGCTAATACGCTGCAGAAACAAGGTACAGTATCAAGATCCAAATTATGTCATCCGCATGTAATTCTAAGTGATGGGCAATCGGTTGAAATTTACAATCGGTAATTGGTTACCATTGGTAGGATGTAACCGATCAATCATCAGTTATAATCGGTTAGCCAATTTGAAGTATAACATGTGCATGTTAATCTGTGTTTCAGGCCTTGAACTTAGAAACATTCTATTAAAGTATGTATTCTTTCCTGTCTTGTTTCTTACGGCATTTTATTTTAAACAATAAAATAATGCCAGTTTATATGCGTTTAGTTGTGTATATTTATGATATTTGTGTATATGTTCATTTTCACAAGAGTACAAGTGAATTTCCTAGCTGTTGTCTCCTTGCTGGATTTATCATGTTTATTTCTATTGTCAACATCATTCAAATGCATTTTTCCCCACTAGACTGCCACGGGCCATCTCAGATTATCGGGCCCCACCCACCCCTGTTCCTACGCCAAAGCATTTGTCAGAACTTAAAAGAAGTGAATCTTTAAACACATATAGGGAAAGCACCGTTCAAAAACTTTCAGCATCTGAGTTCTAAATAAAACTGCGCATATTTCTTGGAAACTTAATTGGCAACAGCAGTGGTTAAAATTTCCCCACCCACCGACTTTACGGTACATAATTATCACTAAAGTGCGATGCTTTTTCATTTAATCATTGTATTTTAGATTATCCATACTTCAGTAGCTTTTAAAGTTTGGGTTACCTTGACTTTCTTTATCCATTATATTGGCAATAACAGGGAGTAAGTATGTAATGTAGTAAGTATACTTACTCCCTGGCAATACTCACCATTTATAAATTGCCAGCCGGTTGTTTACCCATAGACTGCTACACAGCGTTTTAATTTAAGAAATGGACAAACTTTGCCAAATATTGGATAGGGTTGCCTTTACGCAACTATAACAAATCCTTTGCAGCCTTAACAGTCCCCCAAAGTGAATACATACCACCTTTTTACAAAAAATGTATAGAACTGGTCAGGCATTTCCCGATGTAAGACAAGGAAGCTTTACAGTCAAACAGTTGTATATACTTTTAACTAATTTGAAATCTACCATTCCTCGCGTTATCTCCAAGCGTCCGTTTATCAATTTTATTCCTGTGTGGAAAAGTTTTCGGAACAAGTTTGTCGATCCGTTTGCAAGGGATGTCTCTTGGAAAATTACACACGAAATACTCCCTGTACAAATGTTACTATATACCAGAAAATCGTCTACAATTTTAGGTTGTACACTTTGCACATCCGATATTGAGACAGTTAAACATTTATTTTGTGAATGTGACATAGTTAAACCATGCATTCAATTAATCTACAACTGGATTACTTTAATTGCCGAAACAAGAGTTACTTTCAATGTAAATCACATCTTGTATAACGTGTTGGATTTCGAGATCGACACTGAACAACGAGATTTAGTACTTTATTTATTAAACGAACTCAAATACGCTATATGGACTTGTAGAAACTTGAAGAAATTTGGAAACAGAAGTATAAATTCGGATTACATTATCATGTTTATTGTTAACAGACTCAAACTTAGAACTAAGGTCGATTTCGAAAATACTACAATTTAACATGTTTTTATCATACTACTCACACATGTATTTCTTAGTTTCGATCATTATTGGAGATAAAAACAGTATTGAATTTGCCTTTTGACATATAGTTTAATGATGCCGCACATCAAATAAATATCGTGCTGATATCAGTCTATTAACACTTGCTTTCGATAATAAAAAAAAGATTCAAACTTCAACAATTTAATTTGACTGAATGATGACCATTTCAAAGAATAAATGGACAATAACCTTCCTGTTATATAAAGACATGAATGCGCTATGCCCAATTAAACATCCCTTTCTACAATAAAACTGACCAGCATCGTGGCTAATAACCATTAGCGCTTTCTTTGAACTGCCAATTAATTGGAAAGAACAAACGGAAATTGTTTAACGAAACTTGAATCAGATTGAAAATAAAACTATTAAATTAGATTTGTTTTAACCATTTTATCATATTACTCACAAAGTCATTATTATTAGTTTATTATTATTATTTCGATATGCTTTCGACATATTATCATATTTGTAGTCGTATTCAGTTGACAGGTGTCGCTAATACACTATTAAAAGTTATTTATTCAATCTTTATTATAAGTTGGATTTAACACACAGTTAATAAGTACCTAATGATTGTACCTTATGATATGGCAATGTTGGTGGGGACTGCATCGTCACGTCGTCAAATTATCACGCACATCATATACATATCATTTTATAAATATTTTCCATCAATTTTAATTTACATGACTTTCCAGTTAACCAACTTATTTCAAAGTATAATTTCAAAAAGTACTCTTGTCTCCGGGAATTAGATTCGTGATTCGGTGACCCCACGATGCACGCAACGACGCCCCGCGCGCAAAGTGCAATGTGTCAATTCAGGATTGGTCTCCACACATAGTGGGACCATGGAATTGTTAATTTGGTTTCAATTACAAACACAATAATTTACTAGCGACATCTTTTTAAAGATTTTGTAACGGCAGAGAGCTTTAATCCTTATTTTTTAAAAACAGTTTTATATCATTTAAGGAACTGCCGGGAGGCGGGGTTTCATACACCCCACTTTCTTTCTTTTATTTGTATATATTTATTTTATAAAGATTTATGAAAAAAAGAAAGAAAAAAGACCGCCATTATGTTTACCTGTTTGTTTTATAGGCGTGGCCATTTTAACAGTTTATAGATATCCCGCCACCTTACTGTGACATATCTGCATTATGTAAACAATATTGAGTGAAATCCCATTATATATAACGATCATGGTTGGAATGCGCATTATTTAGCCGTAATTTACGGCAAAGAAATCGCTCTTTTTACGGTGTCCTGTTACGACCTAGGCCGATGCTCGATGGTAAGATGCGATGGTAGATGGTAAGATGCGATGGTAGATGGTAAGATGCGATGGTAAGATGCGATGGTCGATAGTAAGATGCGATGGTAAGATACTATGGTCGATGGTAAGATGCGATGGTCCATCGACCATCGTATCTTACCATCGTATCTTACCATCGCATCTTATACAATCGACCATCGCAACTTATCAAAATGTACATTAGGCCTCTTCTTCGTTTTATCGACTCCCCTCTCTCCTCTCTCTCTCTCTCTCTCTCAATATAATCTCAGGTTTGTCAATGAGACAATTTTATTAAATATTAACTTGATAAATATACAATACGACGAGTGTAATGAAAACTATTCAACCATGTTGGGTATGTGGATGGGTGAGTGAGTGTGGGTGAACAAAACCTGCTTTGTTCAATTCTAATTAATTTTATATGAGCGTTCAACTTAGGCCTTGTAAAAAGTTATGTGTGTTTAGGGTAACCCGACTCTACCTATTTCTTCTGTTGAAACCTAGCATTTTTTTACAATTTACCAGAAAAATATAAAAATCAAGACTGTTTTGGGTATATATATATATGGAAAAAAGTCCGTACCTACCCTACCTATTTTTTTTCTGGCATGTTACCCTAAACCTGGGATGAAAATTGAAACAAAGAGCCCTGCCTAAACACACATATATTTGTTTTGTCCTTATTACGGAATTATAGTTCACCTATAGACGCGTGCAATCTATCAGACTTCAAACTTCGGAATACAGAATTCAGAAGTACAACAAACTTGGCATTGTCATCCTTCTGTGTCTGGGTTTGAGTAGGTTCCAGTCGGGAGAGGAAGGGTGGCATGGCGCGCGCCTGTATAAATCCTCGGAAAAATACTGACCAACATCGAATTGCGGACATCCTTGTTAAAACCTGGATCTATACCCTGTATATGAATTGACTAGATACATTCCAGACCGCCCCTGCCCCCATCATGCTCTTAATATTTCTTTAGGCCCTCAGACGACTAGTAAAATATACGAATGCTTGACCATAAAAAGTGAGGCACTGCATGTTGATTGTGAAATGTGTCCGTATTTCCTTTATATAATTATGTTTCATATGTTCCTCCAATGTATGCACTCCTCACTCGCCCACAAACACTTGTTTGCAATATTCGGGAATGGAAAACTTGGTCAAGTTCGACACGAAGAGTGGCCATAGCACGTGTCTCATAAGTCGATGGTCGATGGTAAGATGCGATGGTCGATGGTAAGATGCGATGGTAAGATGCGATGGTCGATGGTAAGATGCGATGGTCGATGGTAAGATGCGATGGTAAGATGCGATGGTCGATGGTTCTTCCCTTAACAAGGGAGTTAACTTTGTTTTGACTTTCCTCCCCCCAAAGTGGTTGCACTTTAGTCGTATACCGATCGGGATGTGCCGGACTGAACCGGTCATGTGATCGGTACATTGAAATGTGCCGAGCTATTTCATTCGGGCTAGCAATCTCCACGCAGAGTTATCGTTCCTTGCACTCAAATGAGGAACGAGCGTACTCTGGGTAAAGATTGGCAACAACCGTTGGCAGTACATACGACTTTTGACTACTGTGAGAATATAGCTTTAGCATATGAGCGATTTCAAAATTGCTACACAAATAGAAATAATTATTAATATGCTCGAGGCGAGTCAGATGCCCAAGGGGTGATATATACCAAGTGTCCCAGCGCAGTTCGGGAATGAATTGGATAAAGTAGAAATCCGTGCTGTGATTTGAAAATTCGTATTTGCTTTATCCATCGTTGATGAACACATAAAATACATCCTAATAGGCATATATCTGGGCTAAAAGCTAAATGACATCACATACTGTGTAAACCTCTCAATACGATGTCCGACATAATAAACCTATACTTTTGTATATAGGCTATACCGTGTAAGTAATGAATTGAATTGAATGTTGTTTAACGGCTCATCAACACAGTATAGGTTATTAAGAGCCGCCCCAGAAAGAGGGGAAGGATACATAGGAATCCGGGAACCTGCCCTACTCTTATTATCGTGTAAGTAATGAATTGTTTGTCCGAAATCAATGACCGTTTCAGTTTATTTATAGAACATACTTTATCTAAAATAAGCTATCATACATAGGCGTAGTAACGAAGGCGGGGCGTGGGCGGGGGCGTGGGCGGGGAGCAAATTAAAAAAAGAAAGGACAATCCAAAAAAAAAGCACAAAAAGGTATGTTTCAAATATGGGGTTGGGGTGGTGAGGGGGCACTTTTCGGAAATCTAGTCAGTTTTTCCTCAAATTATTGGGGGTGGGGTGGGGTGGGGAGGGGGTGGCAAAGCATACTCTGTCCCCACACTATAAACATTGTGGTGGTGGTGGGGGGAGTGGGGGGGGGGGGGGGGGCCACTGCCATGCAATATGACAATAATAATGAAATCCTATAATATTCGCCATTGTTCGTTTTATCCGAACTCCGATTTCGTCCGTATCACCAGTTCTAAGAGCACGCAATACTTCATTCATACTCGGGTGTTTTAACGAATGCAAACTATGTTGTTATCCAGAGGAAGGATGTGTGCCTGTAAAACCGTTAAAATGGATATTAAAAATCGCCAATAAACAAAGAATGAAACAGTTTTCTGCAATTTAGAAGGACTTTATCAACAGACTTTGCATTACAAGGCTGATTTTATAACTAACAATATACCAAACTCCATTTTTTTTTTTAGGAGTGTTAGTATTAACAAACAAATATCGCTCAAAAGTCCGATTGGAAAATACGTTTAAGTGTCCACAAACATTACTTTTTCGAAACTAGGAACTATTTTCACTGATGGGTGATCCGCGTTCGTCGTATCGCTCCGACGTAGTTTTATCCGGATACCGGGGGTGTAAGTGGGCTTGCTGCTAAATGCTTTAAGAGGATTTTGGTAGAATTTGATCAGGAATATTCCATTTAAAAGGGGTTTTATCACATTCCGAAATGCGAAGTTCTAGAATTGTTCATGCAAATGGGCATATTAGCTCGTATATTATATTTAGTTTAGTATCAGTTGTGCATTAACAAATCAACTGTTTAGTATCAGTTGTGCACAATATCAGGTATGCACAACCACCGATTAATTATAATTGTGTTCCAAACAGGTCGTGGTAAACCAAAAAGGCTATCCTTCTTACAGTTCATGCTATAAACGATAACAGTATTAGTAAGTTGATAGCTAACGACGATGAAAGTTATATTTTTTAAAACCATTCGTCATTTTCTTCTTCTTCTGGAATTTGATTTGGCTTATCCATGTGAACATAGCTATGTATAACACAGTTGTGGCTACCGCAACATGCACATTCAAAAAACATGTTGTCGGTGGAAAGTTTGAGATACTTTACTGTTCGGTGGGGAAAGTACAGTTTTAGATTATTTTTTTAGATATATTTGAGAGAAAAAAAACAACAATAACACGTGTTTGAAGCTTATGTTGATGTGCTTACTTAAACAGTTGTAATTCTCCATTTGAATTCCTGCCACTGGTCACGACTGAAAGTGATACTGAATTGCATTGCTACAATAAGGCGAAACTTTAATATTTGAAAATATAACTTGGTTTTACTTTGATAAGCGTTGGAGTGCCTGCGATTCTTGATTGTGTTCTGCTACAAATAAGTTGACTATTTTGCGTTCAATGTTGCATTCTGTTATTACGTCTGTCATGCTAATGATAACAAATACTTTTATCTCAGAAACAGCTCTTTAAGATAGAGCATATAAGATAGAGTATTTTGTTTGTCATTACAGCGATAACTATACCATGTCATTATAGATCAATTCTTGGAAAACGCCTGACATGAAATTAGCCTTTAACCCGCTAAGCAAGAGTATACTAGTCTTTGCGTCCTATGTATACCCAGATCAGCTAGCGAGTAACTCGCAGGCTGATCGGGGTTTACAATGTCCGGCTGCTGCTCAGTCATTTTCCCCAAAACAGTCATTGTCACATAAATGTAATGGTCTTAATTCAAAGAAAGAACAGTCCTTTATATATATATAGCGGTAAATAGACGAAAACGAACAGGTCGTGCAGGATATAGAACGCAGGTATACACACATGGCATTCCGGATCATGGTAAAGTGTTCGTTACGGAAGATGTATCACCCTGACGGGTCGTTACTGAAGAAAATGAGTACTCCAATGAAATACACTAATACGCCAAACAGAAGATAACATGGACAATGTTGAAAATGAACAACATGAGGACGAATTAAAGGTTTTGTTATCCGACAAGAACATCGGGACAGTCATACGTGATTCTGATAATAAAACAGAATCACGATTCTTAATTGAAGAAAATTAAATGTCTCCCATTAGTATTGGTAAAGCTTAAGTAAAAGGACTAAGTACAAAAAATGGTGGGGTGTAATCCTCAGTTAAATGGGCGAGGTGGGGAGGGCGTGGGAGTCCGGGGGCATTCCCCAACCCGACATGTTTTAGTTTTCTATATGGCATTTAGTGAATGCTACGCTAGCCGGATTTAGTGGGGTGTCCCGGGTCCATCTCTGGATCGGCCCTTGGTTTAGTCGAGGTTTCAATATTAAATTTATTCATAATTTTTGTTTTCCCTTTTATTAAAACGTATTCCTGCAATACAACTGATCCATTGTGCCAGTAGCTCTGGTATTACGTGGGCATTAAGTGCCATATTGACATACACATACAAATGTTGACTCCTAAGCCGCTCATACGTTTTCCATGTCACATGCTGTAGGTAAAAACAGCCTTAGCCTTTATTGTTTTATGTTCGGCACCGACTACTGAGCCAAATGGTGGCGGAATACACCAGGTGCCCCTCCGGGCAATTTTCCTGCGCGGAACGGCACCTGGCTAGAACCACCGACGTTCCGCAAGCCAGCTTGATGCTTTTGAAAAAAAAAAGTGTTTGCTTTACTACTAATCTGTGTGGTAATCATATATATATTCAGTACATTTAAAAATGTTTTGTTCGAATCACCACTTTTAACACACACACACACACACTCTAGAAATTCAAAAAATACCAATTGTTCCGTTTTCAAATGTACACTCAGTATATGTTAAAAATGAAAGTCTAGCCCCAATACAATTGTCCCAATATGTGCTTAACATACCATAAAGGGTTATATAAAGGTCCCAATTAACTACCACCAGATACAAATAATACTCCGCTGATACAAATGTATACGTGTACAGTTTTATTGGAGTACCACTGGTAAAATAATTACAAAGCTAAACATGAGTTATCTTGAAATAGGTGTAAAAGATCAGGAGTTATTCATCTTGCTTACACAGTGTTGTATACTAAGTACATTTTCTGTAAACTGACCCTAACTTTACACCCTAAATTGGCCTACTAGACTGGGCCCATTTTTTTACTTTGTGAAGGTTAGCGGCATGTTTTTTAGTAAAAGTGGTATCTTGATGTTTTTATATTAATTTGGGTATGCTGAATTCGATGTGGGTGGATACCAAGCTGATTTTTTACAGAAAATGCTCTTCTTGGGACATTTTTTTGTTTTTGATAATTTTACTGGAATTTTTTTGAATATGTTTTTTAAAATAAACATTTTACATCAGTTATCAATTTTTCCTACATATTTTGACTTCATTTTGTTATCACAGAAACTAAATTTCAAGCTGAATTTGACAAGAAAGGCAATGTTTGGGACATTTCATCATATTTTGATAATTTTACTGGGAATATTGGGAAAATATGTCTTAAATAAACATTTTACATCAGTTATCATTTTTTCTCTACATGTTTTGACTTATCTAGTAATAAATTGGTTTGAGTGTAGTAAAAACAAATGATAATTATAAAAAATAGATGCATCAACATATTGAAATATATATATAAATACCAATTTTTACTCTCCCAAGAGAAAGAATCTTGGACTGAAACAATCGTTAGTAAGTGTTCTTCAGTGTTCTCTCTAATGATGGAGAAATGTATTTGATTAGAATAAAATGATATCTAACAAAATAGACTTCATGTGTTGCTATTTAGTGCCGTGTATATATGTATTTTGTTGTACCTGTGTACTAATGGACCTAAAGGTATTTTGTATTTTGAATAAATATACATATACTAAAGGAAAACAGAAACGCAACTCGGGAATTTCCGCTATATATTGTATGTATAATATGTATAATGTGCTGCTGTTAATCGAATGGTACAAGGCTACATTACACTTTTCCTTTTCCTACACAAAACATAGCATACCGAAGAGTATCGCTTCATAGTTTCATTATTTATATAATCGCGTTTGGCTCAAGCAGGTGAGCAAACGTAGGATGAAATATGTTGCAATATTTTGCTGGTACACTGCTGGTTTTCGTAGATATGTACGTGCGTATGTATGTACGTGTATACTTATATACGTATGTAGTATCTTGGAAGTATTGTTGTAAACCTTTTGGTCTGAATCCCGCCGTTCTGCCAGCGGTGTTGTAAGAACTATTACATTTATATATATATAGTTATGTCCTCAATATATTGGAAGTTTAAATCACACACAAATCCACTGTTTGGTTACACACTTTTATTTTCTACGCTTATAACACTATTTCTATTATAAAAGTAATGATAATTTCAAACACAATTTTAACGATGGTAATGAAGAATAATAAAATCCAATCTAAGTCCCTACATAACATCCAAATTCTACCTAAACATGCGCGCGGCCCTTTTTATAGGGGCTATAATCGTATGAATATAAATGAGTTCGCATGTAGGCAATTGCTAAGCTTTAACCTAGATGCTGCATCCCAGTGGACTTTCACCAGTGAACTTTCGCCATTAGCAGTCATAAATTATTTAACAGGCATGCCCGTGCTATGGCAGTCATACATTATTTAGCAGGCAAGCCTGTGCTATGTTAATGATACTTAGCATGAACCGAGGAAACCTATATCTGATACATTGAATACAAAACTAATCAAACATATACAGTATATAATCAAATCAATACACTACGCAAAACTCATAACACAAATCTTAACAGTATGATGAAGAAAGTCAACCCTTTGTTTTGTTTAAACCTGTTTGTATTTCGTGGATAAATTGTAGATAATTGAAAGTAACTTACTAAGTAAGTACTAAATGTCAAAACACAAATGAAGTGTGACATGTCCCTTAGTATTCGGTAATATAAGAACGCCTAAATAAGGATAGTGTATATCTGTTCAAAGACATCGAATCTTGAATAATTAATCTGCCTCGCGTATCACCTTTAACAATCGTAAATACTTGAATGGATGTGCGAAGTATATTACGTATAATATTAACGACTATTGGTCAGCCGTCTTTGATCCAAAAAATCCAAAATCGATGAGATATGGTCAAGTGAATTTTTCAACGATGTACGCATTTTAGGCACGAGCAATGTCAACCTTATAGTACATGACAGTAATTCAACACTATTGATGTGAACATAATATTAGAAAGAAAATTTATATGGCAGAAATTGTACGCTTTATATTCGAAAAGTTTGGTACAGTTTTACTCAAAGTTGTTTTGTTTTTTCTGTGAAATAAACTGTGCCAAGTTATTTGAAAACATATGGAAGAATCTTCCTCAAATCGAAATCGACTGAAAAAAACAATAATTTCACGAAATGTAACTCTTGGTGATAGTTTAGTACTGATTTATCTCCCGCAGATATCGATAAAGCCGCCACTGGCGTTATGTAATTTAGCGTGTCGGCAGTCACACTTGCACACTTTATGGGGGCCATAAAACATTGGGAATCATTATGTATCTATAGTGACCATATGGAGTGATACTATAAATGCACTTTAGTAAATTTAAGCAAAACACACTTTTAAAAAATCAGTTTAATATTTACATGAAATACGTTATTATAAACAAGCTTTTAATAAGCTATAACTGAGAATAGTTTTTTTAAGTGTATTTTTATGGAAATGGCATTATAATAGTTAGAAATTCTATATAAAGCTGTTTAAAAGTTAAAAATACCATCATTTTTGATATAGCAAAAGTTTCGTTCTGACTCCTGTTTTGCCTAAAATGGAAATACCATCATTGGACAGAGAAATACATGTGTAATGGGTTTTTGCATGAATTAAACATTTATGCATACAACTCTTCATGATATATATTTCTCCGCATCGTCTGCTTAATGTGATTATCGCAAACAACAACAACAACAACAACAATAAGTGTGACCTTGACCTTGAAGACATGGGTTTGCGCGCGACACACCGTCTTGTTATGGGGATCACTTGTGCCAAGTTATTTAAAAATCCCTGCAGGGGTTGTGACGTTACGGTCCGGACACGAAATTGTGTACCTGTTTTTGATCTATGAACTGCACGTGTGACCTTGACTTTTGAGGTACGGACCTGGGTTTTGCGCGCGACACATCGTCTTGTTATGGTGATTACTTGTGCCAAGTTATTTAAATATCCATGCAGAGGTTTTGAAGGTACAGTCCGGACACGAACTGCGGAATGACGGACGGACGGACGGAAGGACGGACAGACAGATGGACGTTGCGATTACTATATGCCCCCGGAACATTTTCTGGGGCATAAAAAATTAAATATATATATGTAAATAAGTATGACAACTTTATGACACAAGGACATCCAATTGCGTCAGATAAACCTAATACCAAGATTTGATTGTACACAAATACTATTTAATTGCAGTATTATTTAACACAAATAAACCTTTTTTATAATTGAAATTGTAAATAAAATCTAAATATTACCATTGAAATACAATCAAAAAATGTTCCAATTTGATACCAAACACTACATAGTTCAATATAAAGAGTTATCAACTCATAATTGATTTTACTCATATTCAAATTACGGGTATTTTAAGAACGCATGGGAAATCTCTCTTTTAATCGGTGCATTGTTACAGTGCTATGTTTCATTATTAAAATATTCATGTGACATATTACACTGTCAAAGCGGTTTCATCTCTATTTATGAATCGTACACATTGAATTCAATTAATGCTTCAAAAACATTTAATTCAACGCTGTTGTTTTTGGATTTGGCCTGGCCGGTTAAAGATGTTTATATTGTGTTTGTATTCTCAAAATATGTAAGTTATATATTATATACGTCGTCGTCAGTAGGTTTAGGAACGGTGTACATATGTTGTAAAATTTGGTTGTTGTTGGCGGGATAGCTATTTTAACATAAACTGACATATATCTGAACTCACATCCATATATACACACGTATTACGAATATTAAAAACAATAGTTAACACAACATGACATAGTCTGTTAAGTTAACATAACATATTATCACTGCAATGTGATGTGTAGCCATACTGCAACTTTCATAAAGTTGGGCGCTATTTAAAACCATCTTGACGATTATGATCAAATCTGTTGGAGTTCAAAACTCGCCAGAGTTTTAAAGTATGGACCCAAAAAGCTCTGAAAAACTTGAAACCAGTATTCAAAAGAAACTAAATTTGTACGGCTGTACCTCTGAATTAGGTGCGGACTCTTTAATATGCATGGGTAATTTCTGAGTACTGTTAAATACAGCCGGCATAGAGAAATCAACCGTCTCAACCTTTACCATTTCCTTGTCGTCATGGTAACAACACGGTAGTTGAATACACATAATAAGCAGACGATACAACAGTATAAGCACCGACACGATGTTCTTCAAAACGAAAAACACTAAACTATAAGTAATTAATTCGAGCTCTATCATTATGTAAAGACGCAAACAAAGGAAAGGTCCATCTTGTAAGAGGATGCTTGTGCACGTGATTACAACTTCCGCAAAGAAGTCTCCGCATGCGCGAGTAATCCTTTGCATCCGGGGACTGTGCAGATGCCGGTACTTGTGTTTGTAAACAAGAACCGGTATGAACTGTAGAAAACTTAGTGACCAAAGGCTCAAAATGGCATAAGTAATTCCAAGATTGCTCTGAACGATTTCTTCGTCAAAAATAGCGTACAGTTCCATGATATCGGAGGCTATTGCCAGGAACTGCAACAGTAGGTCAGACAGCGCCTCTCGGGAAACACCACTGCGTGGTAATATCCATCGACTGAATACGAGCAGATAGACAAGCGATTCTTGTATAACGACGATCCATGTGTTGTCTTCTAGTTCAAATAAACTCTCAAAGGATACCTGTAAATAGAGGAACAATTATATTATATATTCAGGACAGATGGTTATTTTGGAAATCACACGCGAATGTTTCAATGGAGATTTGGCAATCTTCGGCAGCTATTTGGCTCAAGCAACATGAGTTAATTAAATACATCAAAGCAAGCAAATTAAAGGATGTACGCTTACAGTTCAATGGTTTGATTTAAACGAATCATTAGTGGAAATTGGTACCAACTGCATATACAATAACTAGTAAGATGGTTCCCTTCTCCACCAATCGAACGAACATTTAAAATGTTAAAAAGATTGTGTTTTGTTTGTGGTCTCCTGCATTTATCATATAATTTACGATTATTCCTTAATGCATTTATACGGTTATTATATGTCAACAGGATTGCAGGATTTGTGTGCGTTAGCATAGCATTCAGAAGTTTTACAATTATTAAAATACAGACTTTCGTTGTGCCAGTTACATCGGTCGTGGATGACATTGTTGCGGCCATTGCAGTTGTGAGGTTAAAGTCTGGCACTGCTGTTGACACCAGTCGGTCATTGTACGTAGGTTGCCCATAATTAGGCGACTCCTGACTCGCGACCAAAGCATCGTACTGGGACAGCTGTAGCAGCCATATTCCCGGAAGTGTCGTCACAAGGTACACCAGAAAACACGGGCACCACCTGTACACAAATGACAATTATATGACAATTATATTAATTGACAGTATTACAGCATTTCCTTCAAAATACCAAATTTGCTATGGACATGTTTTTATCCATGAACATTTGAACTGGGGACCATTCGTACGTGCATATGAACTTGGTAAAACAAAAAAGGGGGATCCTAAATAAAAAGTACTTTAGAGTTTCGAGTTTCTGAGCTGCTACCATACCATCAGTTCGCATGTCTTTTTTAAAACGTTGTTCAAAATAAATATTAATTACATCTAAACTATTCAACAGTCTGATGTGCTCCACGCAAAACACTACAACTACAACTATGTTGACATATTAATACTTCTAACGCACCCAACACTCTCATGTGCTCAACACAAGCGGTGTTTTTTCCCACCTTTATTTTCTTATTTTGTGAAGATACTATTATGTTCAGTCTTGATTTTGCTTCCTCAAATTTCTGCTCAATTCCTAATTGTTTGTTCATTCTTAAATAAATATATGGTGTAAATGATCTTATTTTATGTTAAATATTTAAACTGGGCGTTGCTGCACTTGGTTGAAAGGTATTATCTCTTTACATAATTGACGTTTAATTGAACTGAACATGTGTAAAAGCAGGGCTTAATATTTAATTATCAGCCCAGGTAAAAGAAACACCAATATTTTCACACAAGTTTGTCTAACATTAAGCTATTTTGACATAAACTTGTCGAACTTTTAATTTCATTTCATATTCAATTCCAAATGACATCCTTTTTTTGGTCGAGAAGCCCGGAGCGTTTAACACAGATACCAGTTTCTTTTCACCAATTAATATAAAGATTCCCTCGGGTGCGTAATTTAACATATCTCGTTTTAACGTGACCCCATTTTGTTTGATTTACGATTGAAGATACATATTATTAAATTCAGCTGTTACTAACAAGTTTTTTAGTATAATTTACCGCATTTAAAGGCGATCTGGTGTAAATGTACTCTTAAAACAAATTATGAATGATCCAATACTGAAAAAATACTATGCTTAAACGCTTAAACGCCCACTTGCAATGCCATATTATCATGCAGTGTAAAATGTTTTATGTTAAATATATAACCCTAAATCCAGTTATGCTACATTCCATTCTTTGCCCGTGCATTGAAGAATATGAAACGCCGTGCGTGTTATATGTACTATTAGAGCAATTTATGCATGACATATTCGAGACATAGGTCATCTTATTCACACGCAACTGGGGATTTATTGATATAAAACGTAGCGAGATATACGTTTAAAGGGGCAGTAGACGATTTTGAGGACATTTTATTATTTATCTACTAATAGGGTAATATCTTCAGTGTTGTTTCTAAGACAGGGTACGCGAGGCCCAGTGGATCGCACTTGAAGACCGGGATTAAACCTCAACGGCGTTACAGAGTTTCGTCGGTGTGTTCTTGGGCATTTCCATAGCCTCTTTTGTCGGATGGGGACGGGAATCCTGTGTATCGGAGTTGATCCGCCGAGCACGTTGAGGAACCGTATGAATTTATTCATTGGTAAGAGTAGGGCATATTCCAATATATCCCCTCCCTCTCTCTATGGAGCGGCTTCCTGGTGTCTGTAAAGAAACACTGCTGTTCGAATTCAGCTGGGAGCTCGACTTGTCTAGTGAGAAAGTGTTGATTCGTACGGATGGCTGGAGGTATACAGTACTGGTAACCAGAACAAATGGGGTGACCTGTCTCTACCAAAAAAACAAAATCAATTAACGATCGTCATATATGGCCTAACATGTGCTAAAAATGACGAAAACACCATGCAAACAAACAAATATGTAAATGAAGTTTCATAACCCCTACCATCCCGCATAAATTAAAGCAAAAGGGAATTATTTCCCTTGATTATCTAAAAAAATAAAGTTACAACCATAGTGTTGCTATTTGTTGCTGCATATAATTTGTAGCTATAATTCAATAATAAAAAAAACGGTCTCAATTGCTCACTTTGAGCGTCATCTCCTTCTGCTCAGGTGCGCTAAACAAAGACTTTGATAAAAATCAAAACAACAAAAAACAAACAATAAATAGATAATAATACTAATTATCTTTAAAACTTAAAACACTATTTTATACAAAGCAATCGCAAAGTTTGCAGACGACTGAGATAGGTACGGATCTAATGAACAATTATTACAGAAACAAACCCGCCAAATAACGGCAAAATTACATTACAAAACCGTTTATCAAAACCAGGTCATATTATGGTTCTGTACTTATTAAAGGTATAGGTTTATTCACGCTTTCTTAAAATACACGTGATTGAATATGCGTAAAATGAATTATGAACTGTTAATTCGACGCTCCAGTTTTGGGATTTAGTCTCTCTGGTTTAAGCCGTTTATGTTGTGTCTAAAGAGTTTGGATTCTCAAAATATGTAAATTATGTATATACCTCGTCATCAGTAGGTTTAAACGGTGTACATCTGTAGTAAAATATGCATGTTGATAGCGGGATGGGGACTTTAAACCGGAGGAAACACTTAGATATAAAGCCGAAGTATTTACTTATTTGAATTGACGTCTATACTTCTACATGTCTTCAGTCCCTTAAAATATGTCTCTGTGAAGTGCGTGTGTGCGTACGCGAGTTAGCGCGTGTGTGCGTGATTATCCGTGATTATTTGGTTTTACATTCCATACCAACTGGTAAACCGTACGTGATCACATTTCAGTGTGATTATTTGGTTTTACATTCCATACCAAGTGGTAAACCGTACGAGATCACATTTCAGTGTGGATATTTGTGTTTGAAAGATTGCAGTTTTAAGTCTCGTTATAATTACTATTCAAATGGTAACTTCTTTAAAATATTTTGAAATGCCAGCCTTAACGTTCCGTATTTGGGTTGATCTTACGTCACTTAACAGCCATCGTGCTAACGATTACACACGGCGCCAACTATTAATTTGAACAAATGGCATATATTGGGTATTTTCTGGGCATGCAATACAAAAGCTACATACATACTATGTATGGACGTCCGTGCAGGGATAGGATGCCAATTTGGGGTCATTATATGTGATGATTTTTGTTTCAGTGACCAGTGATTGTAAAACCGGGTGGTACTCTAACAACAATATTACTGTATGTGACACGTAGATTTGAAGTATGTTTCTCTTTTAAACAATTGTTTATAGTAAAACGTATACTGTTAGAAATAGCATAATTAAAACTGATTTAGAATGTTATTATATTGTACAAAAGTTGATACTATGTAATGTTTGTTACTGCCATCGACCTCTGCAATTGAAAATTGTATGTGTATCTGTATACTCATGGACCAAATGGTCTACTGTATTTGTTGAATAAACTATATATTACGGTGTCCTGTTAGGGCTATCTTACCATCGCATCTTACCATCTTATCATCGCATCTTACCATCGACCATTGCATCTTACCATCGCATCTTACCATCGACCATCGCATCTTACCATCGCATCTTAACATCGACCATCGACTTAGGTCATCGACTTAGGTCGATGGTCGATGATACCATCGCATCTTACCATCGACCATCGCATCTTACCATCGCATCTTATCATCAACCATCCCATCTTACCATCGCATCTTAACATCGACCAACGACTTAGGTCATCGACTTAGGTCGATGTTCGATGATACCATCGCATCTTACCATATCATCTTACCATCGACCATCAACTTAGGTCGATAGTCGATGGTAAGATGCGATGGTCGATCATCGCATCTTACCATCGCATCTTACCATCGACCATCGACTTAGGTAAGGCCTACCATCGATCGTACCATCGACCATCGACGTATGGTAAGATGGCCCCAACAGGACACCGTAATATATAGTATTCATAAAATGAAAACATTAACTATTATGCAGGGTTAGTATCATCGTACAATTTCAAATTGGGATTCGTTAAATACTCCAATGACAGCAACATGAATTTAGAAATATATTGGACATTGGACTTTGGACATTTCCAATATCAAAATAATTTGACTTTGGACTCGAATGTCCAGTATCAAAATAATTTGACTTTGGACATAGGCGAAACTCCAAACTTGCATTGTCAAATTATTTTGATACTGAACATTTGCCAATGCCCAAAGTCCAATGTCCAATATATTTCTAAATTCACGTTGCTTCCAATGCCTATTATAATATATAAGTTGCAAACTTATTAACAAGTCAAGTGTATAGGGAACATTTAGGATATCAATTCTTAATCTAGAATTAAATCATTAATGCGATGGTATATATTTCCTCTCCACTTACATATGAGACTATGTAACTAGCCTATAGAAAGTGTACTTTATAAATGGTAATATTAATCGAATATGTGTTTATGTTAAGTATACAAATACATAAACGAAATGCCGAGTCTGAGAAAAAACAGTCCAAAAATATAAAAAATAACCCATAAAAAATGTACCTAAAAAAATCGTATATAGATCAATATGGAGCTAGCTTATGTGCAGGGTCTATTTTTATGAGTTCAAGAGAAAACTCATACTAGGCACGAACATCTGACTGATATTTTGCGTAAATGTCCCTTAAAAAATCGCATTTTTAAATTTTTATTCAATGAAATGCACATTGAATTTATGTTTGTGAACCGATTATGTTTAAGTGCATATTTGCTTCAGACGTTCTTTGTTTAAACAATTAACCGAGTGTGCACATACGTTTCTGTTTGATTCAATACGTTTGTATTTGCTTCAATACTTTGCATACGTTTATGTGAAAGAAGGATTAAGACTATCTTTAATTGACGAACACACGCCTGTATGCAGTTCTCCGTTTGATAATGTAAATAAATGAAATATTTTTATTTTTTATTTTTGTTAAAAAACGCTGCTAGTTGTAAAGCTGACGGGACGCTGCTAGTTGTAAAGCTAACGGGACGCTGCAGTTGTAAAGCTAACGGGACGCTGCTGTTGTAAAGCTAACGGGATGCTGCTATTTGCAAAACCTTAGAAATGCTGACCTATACTAATCCTTTATTTCAAAGTTCTCTGAGATCGTTGTCATTATATAACCTTACCTGTTAAACGGGGCGTACTTCTTCCCCGCACCCCGCCCCGCCCCTTTCCCCACTCTCCTCCGTCCCCACTCCCACATACTTAAAAGTTTATATCTTACCAGTTCCATTCGGTTCCACCGTTATACCGTATCACAAGTACGCCTTCTACGACCGATAAGACATTTCCGGCTGCAAGTCCCCAGAATGCACTGTTCCCACTTGAGATGACAACTCGCCAGACGGTCAGACAGTTGTGTAGAATCAGAATGGCCCGCACAAACAACGCAGCAAAAACTGTTGAACATTTGAATTTTAATTCCACCATTTTGTTGGATCCAATAAAGTGGAATTGCTTCTAAAAGTCTTATTTTGATTCAAGTAAACTTCGCCAATTCATTTGAAGAATTTTTAAACTACCACACCTTGATAAAATACACAAAATTTAAACCAACCAGACTACAAACTAGCTTGAGACTGGTGGTACAATGCGCATAATTTAACTTCTTTCGTTTACCTTTAACAAAGAGTTAGCTAGTGAACGAGACTTGATAATGTTTAAATGGAAGAATACTACTTTATTTTTAATAAAGAAATTATGTTATGTTATTTATATTTTAAGAGTACTTGACAATACAGTCCAGGATGACGGTTTCAAATTACGTTCAAATAACCTTTGTGTATTTTATTCTAACGTTTTGATGTGTATCTTTTGCTTCTCGTTTTATGTGTTGTGGTGTTATTAATCTTTTCATTTCTCTGTGAAATTCAGTATTACTGAATGGCCATCTCATTGCCGCCGCCGATTAGAACTACAAAAACTATGTGGGCAATTGATGATTATAGTCAGCGCCGGTTGTCGTAGGGTATCGTGTAGTTATGGAAATGGAAATGGATTATTTGCATGCCTTAAAGGGACACACGACAATCTTGATGTTTTAAAACTCGTGGCGTACCGTTATTTTTTCTACATACTTCTACATTGTTACAATACGTTCACAGCAAATTATTTTTGCATATTACTAATTGTTGATGTTATTGCACCGATAATACATTTAAACCTATTACAAAATAAACGAAGAAAAATCGAAACTAAAGTTCTATTTAAATATATACACGAAGATTTAAAGTCAACATGATACTAGATTAATAAATCCAGGACTAGAATTCACCAACCATTTTTGAGAATATTCTTAGACTTAAGCCCAAGACTTATGTAAATTTCAATGACAAATATTTGTATAAGTTTAAAGCTTAAACGTTCATAACAAGCTGCTATGTATAAATATGATAAATTCTAAACAAGAGGCCCATGAGGGCCTGTGGATGCTCTACTGGCTCAAGACAAAGTTTATGTATTAGGGGACATAAGTCTTTCAAAACTCATTCAACCAGAACATGGTGATGATATACGCAACTAGACTTGGTACTGAGCATCCCTGCATAGTTTCGCTGAAATCCAGCCAGAAGTTCAGGATAAATAGTCTAGACAAAGTTAGTGTATTAAAACCTTTAAGGGCTCATAACTCTGCCAATTCATTCAACCAGAACATGGCAATGACAGGTGCAACTAGGCTTAGTACTGATCCTCCCCGCCAAGATTCGCTGAAATATGGCAAAGAGTTCACAAGAAACTAATCTGGACAAAGTTTGTGTATTAAAATATTTAAAGAGTCATAACTCTGCCAAGAATCATTCAACCGAAATATGGCGATGATATGCACAACTAGGCTTGATACAAATCATCCTTGTCAAGTTTCGTCTATATCCAGCCAGGGGTTGTGTGGTATCAAAATCGTTTAAAATCGTCGATAACACTGCCAATTATCTGTAAACCGGAACGCGACAATGACATGCACAACTAGGCTTGGTGCTGACCATCCCTGCAAAGTTTCATTGCAATCTGGTTAGGGGTTCAGGAGAAGTAGCTCAGACAAAGTTTGTTCATTAAAACCTTTAAAGGGCCATAATTCTGCCAAAAATAGTTCAACCGGAACACGGCAATGATTTGCACAACGAGACATGGAATTGATCATCCCTAAAAAGGTCCGTTTAAATCCGGCCAGGGATTCAGGAGAACTAGTCAGAACATCGTGTATGCATTAAAACCTTTAAAGGGCCATAACTCCGCCAACTATCATTCAACCGGAACACGGCGATGTTTTGCACAACTAGACATGGAATTGATCATCCCTAAAAAATTTCGTTTAATCCGGCCAGGGTTCCGGAGAACTAGTCAGAACAAAGTTTGTGTATTAAAACCTTTAAAGGGCTATAACTCATTCAACTGGAACACGGTGACTATATACAACTAGGCTTGGTACTGATCATCCCTGCTAAGTTCCAATGAAATCCGGCCAAATGAAGGCCCTTTCGTCTTATTAAGGCCAAGATATAGCATATTTCAGAAAATCAAGGACCATGACTCCGATCCAATCTGGTCCAATCTGGATGGTTTTCGAACTTGTCCAAGCTTTCATTGATATTAACAATCCGGTAAAGTTTCGTAAAGATCGGATGAACGATAAAGGCCCTATCACCTTAACGAGGCAAACTATAGCAGTTTTAACTAAATCAAGGGCCATAACTCCACTATTACTGGTCCTATCTGGCACATTTTCGAATTTTCCCAATCTTCCATTGATATTAACAATCTGGTACAGTTTCATAAAGATCGCATGAATAATGAAGGCCCCATCATCTTAACGAGGCAAAATATAGCATTTTTAACTAAATCAAGGGCCATAACTCTGCTGTTACTGGCTTGATTGGGTGGTTTTCGTAACTTATCCGAGCTGTCATTAATATAAACAATATGTTAAAGTTTCGTAAAGATCGGATGAAAGATGAAGGCCCTATCAAAAAACCGCTGTTCTATTTTTAGTAAGATAGTGATACTAATTCTGTTTTTAGTAGCATAGTGATAACCTGTAGTGTGATACAGGTTGTTGTATTCCATTGTAAGAAAATGTAGTACTATGTATATATTATTGATAGGTATATAATAAACGGCTATATTACACTTTTCCTTTCGGAAAAAAATACTAAAACAACACATAGCATACCAAATAGTATCGCTTCAAAGTTTCATTATTTATATAATCGCGTTTGGCTCAAGCAGCAAACATAGGATGAAAAATGTTGCAATTTTTTGTTGGTACACTGCTCGTTTCCGTAGATATGTACGTGCGTATGTATGTACGTGTATACTTATATACGTATGTAGTATCTTGGACGTATATTTGTAAACCGTATAGGTCTGAATCCCGCCGCTCTGCCAGTAGTGTTGTAAGAACTATTACATTTATATATACTCTGTAAAAAGTTTTGGACCATGGCAGTGTTCAAACCCGTACAATGATCGCTGAACCTTGACATTCGACCATAACCCTTAATATCTCAGTTGATAATTCACAGTAGATCAACAATCAACAATAATTATCGTTTACAATGAAAGTTTGCGATAGTTTTTTTATATATATATATATATTGTATATTTCAACCATGGTTATATTAGAATTACTATATTAGTATAGTAGAAGACATATACTAGGATTTCTAAAATTATGATTGTAGGTGCATTATAAATGCATTATATGCATTCAGTATATATGCATACAAATTTAGTTTGTATTTATAGTTAAAACATAGTTAAACCACAGCAAACAAAACATGTATTAAAAAATTTATATATATTTATGTCAATAGTAGGTATATTATATACCCTAAATTGTAAAACAGACAACATGCTTTATAATTTTCACAGAACTGCTATTTACTATGTATATAAAACAGCATTCCGTTTTTGAAGAATGTTAAAACAGGTTTTGGCACATAATCGAATCATCTCCTTATTGGAAAACATGTAAATCATTTTATCCATATCATTTGAATTTACAAAATCCGGACAAAAAGAACATGCCTTGTCTAACAAGACCTTTCTGATGTCAACATACATGCTACACTTTAAAATAGCATGTTTTTCATCCTCAACCTCATGAACACAAAAGGGACAAAAGCGTTGACTTTCTCTTAGATTTTCATATCGACCAGTTTCAATTCTTAAGGGTGAGACCCCACTTCTAAATTTAGCAAATGCAGACCTGTGCTTTAATGGTAGTATTAGTGTACAATAAGGTTCAACAATATATTCAGATTTAAACAATCTATACGTTCTCAACTTGTTTTTACCTACTCCATTTACACCTTCTACTTTGTTAATACTATTTTTCCATTTTAAAACATGCTGGTCCATTAAGGCTCCAGTCACATCGTCTATAAATTTAGTCTTTGGGAAGGGAACAGATATATCAGAATAAGCATTGTGACCAATCTCCTTAAACTTTTCGGTAATAACATAAACCCAATTCTTACAAGATCGAGTTGCTTTATTATAGGTCCAAATAAAAACACGTTTGTTTATCCTAGAAGATGCTGTGTGTAAATTACGACTCCAATGGTTACAAATACATTTCCATTGTTCAATATAGGATGGCACCCAGCCCATATCTCCTTCTATGGCAGCTGTAGGTGTATATTTGCCAGTTCCTAAATAAAACCGCATGGCTCTATTTTGTATTGCATTAATACAAGAAAATGTCTTCGATCCCCATATTGCATCTACGTATGATATAACGGATGAAACAAGAGAATCATATAACTGTGTAAACACGTCATTAGGCATTCCGCCTGTACTTTTGTATTTAGCGATCAGTAAACCTAAAGCGCGACTTGCGCTCTGGGAAATGACCTTAGCCATAATATTATAATCTAAATGCTCACTTAATGTTAAACCAAGATAAACATATCGATCTACAACATCAATAATATCATTTCCACATTTAAAGGAAAAGTCCGTTTTTAAAACAGAGTTTGGTCTAAAATGAACAACGCCACTTTTCTTGTTATTTACAGACATATCATTCGTGTTACACCATTCGCTAAGCTCGTGTAGCATACACTGTAAGTCCTCTTCATTATTGGCAACTAAAACAATATCATCAGCATATAACAATATACAGACACGTTCATTGTCAAGTTATATACCTCTACCAAGCGCTTTGATTCTTAAAGTCAAATCATTAATAAACAAATTATAGAGCATTGGCGACAGGGAGCACCCCTGCCGCAGTCCAGAATTGACACTAAACCAGTTAGTTAATTCTTACACACGCAGACACAGATGTATATAATCACATAATTGCTGTCAACATTTTACACGAAACACCAGTATCTTGTAGACGTTTCCAAAGCTTATCCCAATTTATGAAATCAAATGCTTTTCGAAAGTCAATAAATGCACAGAATGTTGATAATTTTAACCTTTTTCTAGTATCTATAATATTCGTTAAAGAGGATAAATGATCAATAGTGCTACGTTTTTTCCTGAAACCGTTTTGCTCATCAGTAATCTTGTCATTTAAGTCAGACCATACGGTTAGTCTAGTATTCAAAATTGAACTATATAATTTATACATTGATGATGCGAGCGCAATGCCTCTGTATGATAGAGGGTCTTTTGGATCAGGGTACTTGTCTTTGGGATAGGACTAATAATACGTTTCCCCCATAGGCTGGGAACTACACCAGTATCGAAACAGATATTGAATAAAACATGCAGGAACAATACTGACGTGTCATTTTTTAATACTTCCACCGGTATTAAATCAACACCAAAAAGCTTTACCCCTTTTAGCATCGTCAATAGCTTTTTTAACTTCGAACAACGAAATATGATTATCCAATGCAATATTGGTAAGACCTTTGTCAGACGGAGAGAACGTATAATCATCAATTTCAGGAACTATTACATTACTAGAATTAAAAAGATTACTAAAATCCCGTTCCCATTTATATAGAACATCTTTTACATTTGTCGTCCAAGAGTACCCCCATAGGGATAACACGTTTCTTAGTTTGATTAATGCCGATCTTACCTATCGACTTCCAAAACTGAGTTTGGTCTGCGTGTACTTCCTCTAGAATATCAGATTGCATCTTATACCAAAAAAGACGCTTCGACCTATGTACCTCTCGGTCGAATTTTCTCGTAGCAGAACAATAGTCTGACTTAAAATTCTTTTTTTCAGAGACATTGCTAGTTTGTAACCATATTTTCTCTAGCTGACAAACGTTATTCCATACATTTGAAAGTTCAGCATCCACCGTGGCTTTCCAGTCCTTCTTCTTTTATTATGGCATCCAAATTGTACAGACTTGTAAGGCAACTTTGCGTACATATCTGTTTGAACAAGATCACACCACCCGTCAAATGCTTTATCAATATCCTCTTGTGTACGAAAGCTGCGTTCCAAGTCTGTTATTGTTGTATTAACTAGAAATAAAACTTCTTGATCTGATAGAAACGTGTCTGGAACCGCTTTAACATTAAACCTGTCAATCTAATTATCTATAACAGAATTCAAAACACGAGGATCATCCGTTATAGAAAAGCCTAGGTTTATGCTCCAAGTAAGAACTGAGTGGTCTGGAAAGCCAGATGGAGCCAGGACACTTGCATAACTTGACTGATTTATAAGATCAACAGTTCGTGTGACTTTAAACTCTTCAAATAGTGAAAGGTGCTCGTGGCTGACTAAACAGTAGTCAACCACAGAACAGCCTTTGACAGAAACAGAGGTAAAGTCGTTGCCAACAAAGTTTCGCCCATTAAGCATGCACATATTAACATTAATTAAAAAATCAATTAAAATATCTCCGTAAGCATTTGTCTTAAAATCGACAACATTACGGTCGAAAATCGTGTCTACACCAGCAATAAAATCAGGTATGTCACCACAACGACTGTTAAAATCACCACATAAATAAACTATACCATCATTTTGATAAGTGTATATATTAGCAGTAAAAATACACTTTTAGGTAAAAGAAATTGGCACAGAAATGGTTTTAACTGATTCTGGTTCCAAAAATTATGGAAAAAAATATATCCAAAGTCCTCATCTTAAATCACGTGCTAAATATGTTATTTTGGGGGGAAAAGATGTAAAATAATGAAAAAATCACCTTTTTTGGGAATAATTTAAAAAAATTATATTTAAACAATAAAAAATACAGTTATATAGTAAATAATGCTTGTAATAGAGAAGACAATCAGAATTTATGATCAATTTGACCAAATAAATAGACAGGCTCTCAATTTTGGGATAAAATGGTGAAAAAAGTGATAAAATCACCGATTTTTGGAGATAAAATACTTAAATTAAATCTGTGTGTAAATATCATATTTTTGTTTTTGTATTTTACTTTTTATGTTGTTCTCTATCAGATATCTAAAATACAATTCACAACTCAAGTTGAAAGTGTACTTATTTTGAGGTTGAAAGTTTAAGAAAAATTGGAAAAAATTAACGATTTTTGGGAACATAATTTTATAATGATATTTACGTATTAATGTTAAATTAAGTAAGATATCCAACTTTTTATAATAGATCTACTTGTTTGATCTCACTAAATGTTTTAGATTGGTCATAACTGTAGATTTGTAGGTAAAATATTTCGGATAATTTCCCTTAATTAAAATGTTTTATTTGATAGAGTACCTTCACTTAAACGTTTGCCGCTCTTATTGACAAGACATGTTTTGGTACTGAGGTAAACACCAATTAAGTGAACTGATACACACTTGATGGAGCTTGTTATACAGTTACATAGATGACAAGTATGTATATGTTTGATTTTGAAATAAAACATAATTTTAAAGGTAGTAACAGATCTGTGTGCTACTTAATTACGATTGTTGTTATAAATGTGAAGCAACACGTATTAGCCTGTTTAGAGTGACGAAACCTGTATCTACTCAACATTGCATTTTATAAATGACCAGGCCAAGAAATACGAGGTAACGCCAATCCTCACATTTGACCAACCTCTATGGTGGAAAGCTCTGAACATCGTTCTATCAGAACCTAGTAACAGCGACCTGCGACACATTGTGCTCAGATTGGGAGGACTGCACATGGAAATGAGTTTCCTAGGCTGTATTGGTCATATAATGACAGACTCGGGGTTAACAGAACTGCTAGAAACAATATATGCGGATAATGCTGTTATGCACATGCAAACAGGCAAAGCCATATCACGAACAGTTAGAGGCTACAACCTTGTAGATATGGCCCTGTATTCGTTAATGGTCGCCGAAGTCTTTAATATTGACATTCGTAAGAACAAACCAAGTGGTGAAATTGAAGGTGACGAAACAAATAACGGAGCTGAGTTCAATGGTGGTTCAGAAAATGATGAGACATGCAATGTTGGACTGGAAACAAATAAGAAGGAAAGTACCTCTGACGAGCACGTATCTGTGGACACGGAAAATCACCTAATCGAGACAGCAGAATTGTTTGCTGGAGAAACATATAGATATGAATGAATAGGCATTGACAATGATATCGAGTGTGCATTGACTGTGTTTGATCAGGTTCTTGCAGGGGAGTTAGATGTTGAATCTGCATGTTCATCTGCTGTAGTAGAGCGCATAAAAGAGAGAGTAGATACGCACCGTAGTAACTTAAAACAAAGTCGCACATCAATATTGTGGCTTCAATACATGGAGAAGGTTGATATGATATTTTAAGGCAGAACGATCTGGCAACTGGAAGCTCCATTTACAGGCAGTATTAGATATGTTACCCTATTTCACAGCATCTGGCATCAACTTATATGCGGTCGGCACACGTATTCCTTGCAAACATGCTAGCATGGAAACAAGTTGTCCTGATGTGTACAGGTTCTTTATGGAGGGGTATCATGTACTAAGACAAAGCGATCCATTTTGGGCAGGACTCTTGACTGATTTAGTCATAGAACAAATGCTCATGAGAAGTTTGAAAACAACTGGTGGGATAACACGAGGAAGGTGAATGACAAACACAGAGGACGCTGTGGGAACTTTCTAGGCCCCGCTTGCTCAGAAATCAACGAAGCTATGCAACAAGTATCAGGAACAGAATTCATCACCAGTGACCAGCATAAAGATACTTCAAACGCACGGCAACAGAGAGACAAGAAAGACACGAACATTCTAATAGAATATCTCAGTGAAAGAAACCCCTTTAATAAGGATCCTGAGCTAAAAAGTATAACAAATAGAGTTGTTTCTGATGATTCTGTCAATGTAGATGATGCGAAAGCTGTTGGGATCAAGATTCTAGACAAAATGGCTGGAAGCACTGTTATGAATTTTGCTTTCAAGCGAAAAGATCAAGTAAAAACAATGTCGGATACGGCTGGTTTGAAAATAGGCGATGACGTTGTCAATGTAGACTCGCAACTATTATTTCAACGGCTTGTTTTTTGCGGCAAGAATCACTTCCAGAAGACGAACTGGATTCGTGATTCTCTTACGAGTTATGCACTTACCCTCCAGCAATATTTGAAACCCCGCACTTGCTGAGAGAGGCTGATAACCCAGCATTGGCAGAAGCTATACGAGATAAAGTAAAACCACAGTGTGAAATGAAACTTGATGGCGGTTGCCTTTTGCAACGGATTCCTTGGCCAAAATCTAACAGCTATGGTCAAATATGTGATGTGTATGTGGAGCATGTTACAAAGAAGTATGGAAAAGCGACTGCGGTATTTGATGGATATGAAATGTTCCAAGTACTAAAGACACAACACATCTGAGGCGAACAGAGGTGCGTTGGGATGTAAGTTAAATTCACAGAGACAATGATCATGAGAGGAAAGAAAAGTAAGTTCCTCATAAACAAGAAAAACAAACAGATTTATTAATCTTCTAAGTGATAATTTGCAAAATGCGGGTATTGAAACTACACTCTTCGGGCGATGCGGATCTTCTTATGGTAAAGACAGCTGTGACCTACTCCTTTACAACGCAGACGTCATTAGTTGGAGATGATACACATCTGTTGATACTGCTGTGTTACTATACGGTAACACTTCATAAGGAACGGGTACATATATGGCAAAGCACAGTATGGAACATTCAAAACACAAAACGTATATTGGGTGAAGAAATATGCTCTAATATACTGTTTCTTCATGCAATTCTTGGCTGCGACACACCATCAAGGATATATGGACTTGGGAAGGGTACTGTTCTGAAAACGTATGAAAACAACTCGGAATTTCATCTGGCTGCAGATATGTTCAACAAAACACCAAACAAAGTATCTAAATTATTGCATCTGGAGAGACTGCATTACTGTGTCTATATAAGAATAATTCGCGAGAAGGACTGGACAAACTACGTGTTCATAAATTCGCCGAAAAGGTTGCCAAAAGCACAAGTTTTGTAGACCCCAAAATGTTACCCCTTTCATCAGGGGCTGCAAAGTCTCACAGTCTACGGGTATTTTATTAAATACATGACTGGAGGTAATGAAGATGGGTTAATACCGGTTGATGGGTGCTGGGAAATACAATATAACTCCACGAAGCCGCTTAAAATGGACAAATCACCTGCCCCGGAATTCCTTCTGAAGGTGATAAGATGCTCGTGCAAAACAGGATGTAAAACAACCAGCTGTAGTTGTAAGAAAATGGGATTAGATTGCAGTACAGCATGTAGTTCGTCTAGAGGAGTAAGTTGTGAGAATTCGGCACGACCCAAAATAGACAGTGATTAAAGTGAGTTTCGTTGGCTACCTGATAAGAAGACAATATAAATCAACCTACCTAACCTTCTATGTCTATGACAACTAAGATTTGAAGTCTATTGATTACACATGAAGTGTTACTTGACTCAACAATCTTAACATAATTATATATGTATGCAGAAACGACTTGAACAAGTATTATTTAGTAAGTACGGAAATTGATTACAAAAAAAAAGATTTGATTTTATACTTGATGTATTCCTAAAATCAGCGATTTTTCTTCATTTTTACAATTTTCTACCCCAAAAATATTATATTTAGAATGGATTTCAGAGGAGGATTTTGGACATATTGTTTTCTATATCTTTGGGAACCATAATCAGTTGTAATAATGTCAGTGACAATTTATTTGAATTTATGCTATTTTCTATTAATCTTATCCTAAAACCATTAAGAAAAAATATTTTTAAAAAAAAGAGAAAAGTTTTTGGCCCCCAAAACAGGTTTTGATATATAATTATACTTTGTTTCCATTGAAACTTAATATTATGCAATATTAACAATAACATTTCATACATAAATATATGTTTTACTAATATTCTGAATGGATATAAATTTATTCCAGAAAATAGTGATTTTCTTCACTTTTTTGACTTTTTACCCCAAAAAATCATATTTAGCACGTGATTTGAGATGAGGACTTTGGATATATTTTTTTGTATATTGTTTCGAACCAGGATCAGTAAAAATAATTTCTGTGCCAATTTCTTTTACCTTAGGCTATATTTAAGGCTAAAATGACCTGCCCAACAGAGAGTCAAAAAAGTCATGGACATCAACACTACGACTTGAGTTTTCTGGTGGAATGTAGCAAACACATGGAAATACCGTAACATTCTGAAATTTATGTTTACGCTCAACTCGAGTAACCTTGACATTCGTTACCAGAAGCGATTATTGGATACTCGAATGTGTCCGTATCTGTTACTTTTAATGGACTTTGCAACATTTTTTACAGACCCTTTGTGTGTTCGCGATATTTTTTTAAAATCAAATCTTGTTTGGAATTTAATGTTTCTGATCCCAAATTAACCGGGTAGGGTAGACATTGGTTACTAAAAAAAGATACTTAAATTCTGCCCACTAGTTTTATTTTTATATGACTGGGACCAACGAGCCCAATGTGGGTGGCTTTGAAGTAGAATACCGCTTAAGCCGGTGCTAGAGGGCGTGAGAAGTGTTGCTTCTTTCATTACTTCTCATGAACAGACTCAATAAAACCGAGTCTGCTGCTTTATTCTCTTAATTGTGTTTGTTGCTCTCAAAGGATCACCTTTATCAGTATTTATTAACATTCACACTAGCGTTCGTTTAGTGCAGTGTGGCGGCTGTAAAAAGTCTCCCCGTGCTACGAATCAGTAGTGTTATTTTTTACTGGTCCTTTGGGACCAACGAGCCCAATGCGGGTGGCTTTGAAGTAGAATACCGCTTAAGCCGGTGCTAGGGGGCGTGAGAAGTGTTGCATCTTTCAATACTTCTCATAAACAGACTCAATAAAACCGAGTCTGCTGCTTTATTCTCTTAATTGTGTTTGTTGCTCTCAAAGGATCACCTTTATCAGTATTTATTAACATTCACACTAGCGTTCGTTTAGTGCAGTGTGGCGGCTGTAAAAAGTCTCCCCGTACTACGAATCAGTTGTGTTATTTTTTACTGGTCCTTTGGGACCAACGAGCCCAATGTGGGTGGCTTTGAAGTAGAATACCGCCTAAGCCGGTGCTAGGGGGCGTGAGAAGTGTTGCATCTTTCATTACTTCTCATGAACAAACTCAATAAAACCGAGTCTGCTGCTTTATTCTCTTAATTGTGTTTGTTGCTCTCAAAGGATCACCTTTATCAGTATTTATTAACATTCACACTAGCGTTCGTCTAGTGCAGTGTGGCGGCTGTAAAAGTCTCCCCGTGCTACGAATCAGTAGTGTTTTTTTTTACTGGTCCTTTGGAACCAACGAGCCCAATGTGGGTGGCTTTGAAGTAGAATACCGCTTAAGCCGGTGCTAGGGGGCGTGAGAAGTGTTGCTTCTTTCATTACTTCTCATGAACAGACTCAATAAAACCGAGTCTGCTGTTTTATTCTCTTAATTGTGTTTGTTGCTCTCAAAGGATCACCTTTATCAGTATTTATTAACATTCACACTAGCGTTCGTTTAGTGCAGTGTGGCGGCTGTAAAAAGTCTCCCCGTGCTACGAATCAGTAGTGTTATTTTTTACTGGTCCTTTGGGACAAATGAGCCCAATGTGGGTGGCTTTGAAGTAGAATACCGCTTAAGCCGGTGCTAGGGGGCGTGAGAAGTGTTGCTTCTTTCATTACTTCTCATGAACAGACTCAATAAAACCGAGTCTGCTGCTTTATTCTCTTAATTGTGTTTGTTGCTCTCAAAGGATCACCTTTATCAGTATTTATTAACATTCACACTAGCGTTCGTCAAGTGCAGTGTGGCGGCTGTAAAAGTCTCCCCGTGCTACGAATCAGTAGTGTTATTTTTTACTGGTCCTTTGGAACCAACGAGCCCAATGTGGGTGGCTTTGAAGTAGAATACCGCTTAAGCCGGTGCTAGGGGGCGTGAGAAGTGTTGCTTCTTTCATTACTTCTCATGAACAGACTCAATAAAACCGAGTCTGCTGCTTTATTCTCTTAATTGTGTTTGTTGCTCTGAAAGGATTTTATCAGTATTTTTTTATATACCCTGGTCCAAAACTTTTTTTACCGAGTATATAAATATAGTTATGTCCTCAATAAATTGGAAGTTTAAATCACACACAAATCCACTGTTTGGTTACATACTTTTATTTTATACGTTTATAACACTATTTCTATTATAAAAGTAATGATAATTTCAAACACAATTTTAACGATGATAATGATGAATAATAAAATCCAAACTAAGTCCTAAATAACATCCAAAATCTTACCTAAAATACTTACTCAGTGCATGCCTGCGGCCCTTTTTATAGGGGCTTTAATCTGAGTTAGCATGTAGGCAATTGCTAAGCTTTAACCTAGATGCTGCATCCCAGTGGACTTTCACCAGTGAACTTTCGCCATTAGCAGTCATAAATTATTTAGCAGGCATGCCCGTGCTATGGCAGTCATAAATTATTTAGCAGGCAAGTCTGTGTTATGTAAATGATACTAAACATGCACCGAGGAACCTATATCTGATACATTGAATACAAAACTAATGCTGTATCTAATCAAACTAATACTGTATATAATCAAACCAATACACTATGCAAAACTCATAACACAAATCATAACAGTATGCCTTTTGTTTTGTTTAAAATTGTTTGTATTTCGTGGATAAATTGTAGAAAATTGAAAGTAAGTACTAAATGAAGTGTAAATGTTCCTTAGTAATCATGAAGTGTAACATGTCCCTTAGTAATCATGAAGTGTAACATGTCCCTTAGTAATCATGAAGTGTAACATGTCCCTTAGTAATCATGAAGTGTAACATGTCCCTTAGTAATCATGAAGTGTAACATGTCCCTTAGTAATCATGAAGTGTAACATGTCCCTTAGTAATCATGAAGTGTAACATGTCCCTAAGTAATCATGAAGTGTAACATGTCCCTAAGTAATCATGAAGTGTAACATGTCCCTTAGTAATCATGAAGTGTAACATGTCCCTAAGTAATCATGAAGTGTAACATGTCCCTTAGTAATCATGAAGTGTAACATGTCCCTTAGTAATCATGAAGTGTAACATGTCCCTTAGCCTTAGTAATCATGAAGTGTAACATGTCCCTAAGTAATCATGAAGTGTAACATGTCCCTTAGTAATCATGAAGTGTAACATGTCCCTTAGTAATCATGAAGTGTAACATGTCCCTAAGTAATCATGAAGTGTAACATGTCCCTTAGTAATCATGAAGTGTAACATGTCCCTTAGTAATCATGAAGTGTAACATGTCCCTTAGTAATCATGAAGTGTAACATGTCCCTAAGTAATCATGAAGTGTAACATGTCCCTAAGTAATCATGAAGTGTAACATGTCCCTTAGTAATCATGAAGTGTAACATGTCCCTTAGTAATCATGAAGTGTAACATGCCCCTAAGTAATCATGAAGTGTAACATGTCCCTAAGTAATCATGAAGTGTAACATGTCCCTAAGTAATCATGAAGTGTAACATGTCCCTTAGTAATCATGAAGTGTAACATGTCCCTTAGTAAGCATGAAGTATAACATGTCCCTTAGTAATCATGAAGTGTAACATGTCCCTAAGTAATCATGAAGTGTAACATGTCCCTTAGTAATCATGAAGTGTAACATGTCCCTTAGTAATCATGAAGTGTAACATGTCCCTTAGTAATCGGTAATATAATCCAATTATATGTAACTTAGAATAAATGAATTTGCATGCAGTTGGTTGTATCCAGCTTCTAAATAAAATAATGTCAACTAATAATTTGTAAGATACGGTTGGATCCAGAGCTAGTAAAGACGGTTACATCCGACCTCTAAGGACGCCTAAATAAGAATATTGTATATCTGTTCATAGACATCGAATCTTGAATAATTAATCTGCCACGCCTATCACCTTTAAGTAATAGATAGAGTATGGTTTCATTGAGTTGGTTCATTTAAACATTGAGATGGGCGTAGCCCATCGAGGTGTTTAAATTAACCAACGAGATGAAACCATACTCTATTTGTTTTGTAGCATGTCCATTTCAGCTCTATTGTAGCATGGTCGGTGACATTTCCTTTGATGAATGCAGAGCATTAAATCATTTAATTTAGGTTAACTAAAGGGGCGTGGCTTTACCGTACTACAACTACCAGTTGTTGGAATTTAGAGTACGGTCACTATGACGTCACAGTGTTACTCAGTACACCATGCTACAAAAAAGATAGAGTCTGTCTCAGCTCGTTGGTTATTTAAACACCTCGATGGGCTTCGCCCATCTCGGTGTTTAAATAAGCCAACTCGCTGAGACCAGACTCTATCTATTACTTTCAGTTATTCTAACTGTTATTCTCACTGTTATTCGCACAGTTATTCTGACAGTTCTTATTTTCAATTAAACGATTTACACCTGCGTCCGAACAAAGAGAATTGACTGTGACCATGCTACACGCCTACTAGACTCCGCAACCGCCTCCAAAAAGAGGTGATAATACGACGTTTCGGAGGCACTTCCGATGCGGTTGCGGAGAGTAAATTGAAGCAGCAACGGCAAGTGTGAATTTAATATTTTCGTTTTTTTCGGCCCTAACTCGATCTTTTGTAAAAATCGGGGAATGTGGTACGATGTAGGAATGTTTTCACTTCCTGTTTCATGTGTTGGTTTCGAAATATATTGAAAAATGTGGTCTGTAGAATTGTCATAAGTCAATCGACGAGTGTAATTTTCTCAACTGGACATTGTTTTTACTCCGTTTTTCTGCTGTTTTATGAGAAATCTGCCCACGAATGAGGTCTATGACTTTGAAATCACCTATATTTCATCGTTCAATGCTACAACAATCGTAAATACTTAAATGCAAGGACTCGCTGGATGTGCGAAGTATATTACGTATAATATTAAGTAGTTTTATAGTTTATTAAAGTCTCGTCATAGTACAATAGTATATACAATAACACATTACACATGATTTTAACTATGCCATTCTAAAAGAATTACAAGAGACTATATGCAATTAAATATCACATTCACAACAATAAAACAATATGATAGACATTTAACTTATTCGATTGGTCCTGGATATATTGCACCAGCCGTGTCACACAACAGACTCACGACTGAAGCAATACCCCAAAGGGATCAATCGCATAGTTTTATATATATATATATATATATATATATATATATATATATCAACCATGGTTATATTAGATAGGGCAGTCCCCACGGTGAAGACATATACTAGGATTTCTAAAATTATGATTTATATTATATGCATTCAGTATATATGCATACAAATTTAGTTTTTATTTATAGTTAAAACAAATTATACCACAGAAAACAAAACACGTATTAAAAAAATATATATTTATGTAAATAAATATGACAACTTTATGACACAAAGGAAATCCAATTGCATAAGATAAACCTAATACCAAGATTTGATTGTACACAAATTCTATTTAATTGTAGTATTATTTAACATAAATAAACCTTTTTTATAATTGAAATTGTAAATAAAATGTAAACATTACCATTGAAATACAATAAAAAAATGTTCCAATTTGATACCAAACACTACATATATATAGTTCAATATAAAGAGTTGTCAACTCATAATTCATTTTACTCATATTCAAATTACGGGTATTTTAAGAACTCATGGCAAATCTCTCTTTTAATCGGTGCATTGTTACAGTGCTATATTTCATTATTAAAATATGCATGTGACATATTACACTGTCAAAGCAGTTTCATCTCTATTTATGAATCGTACACATTGAATTAAATTAATGCTTCAAAAACATTTAATTCAACGCTGTAGTTTTTGGATTTGGCCTGGCTGGTTAAAGACGTTTATATTGTGTTTGTATTCTCAAAATATGTAAGTTATATATTATATACCTCGTCGTCAGTAGGTGTAGAAACGGTGTACATATGTTGTTAAATTTGGTTGTTGTTGGCAAGATAGCTACATTAACATAAACTAACATATTTCTTAACTCACTTCTATATATAAACACTAATTACGAATATTAAAAACAATAGTTAACACAACATAACATAGTCTGTTTAGTTAACATAACATATTATTGATGAAGTTGTCTCGCCTTTATTTAAATAAAGGTTATATCTTCTGAAAACTATTCATCTACAGAGACAACGTTAGAGAGTCCTTGGTATACGGATAAATGCTTTAATAGTAAATCGAATGTTGTATATATGCTGAATAAATATCGGTTAGACAAGAGCGATGTTAAAGGGACAATGTCCGTAACTTTTAGCTTATAAAACACACACTAATTATGTTCGCAAACATTACACACTAATCATTATTGAATATTTACTAATTAAAAGCAAGATTGTTTAACGGAATTCAATCGCGGTACAAAAAAAAAAAAGAATAACCGCTTCGGGCGTTTGAACTCGCAGCCTGACTAAAATTACACTCGCGGTAATAATAGTGATCGTGATCGTGAGCGTGAAGTTGCCAACATCGCTTATTTCGCAATATACAATACATACTATGGTGAAAACCTAATGCGCTAATGGAAGTCACGTGATCGCAGAAAATGTAAATACGGTGGGTCCCACTTTACTTACAACTAATAATTAAAACCTTCTTTTTTTCAAACTCACGAATTGTATTGTTACAGACTTCTAAGGGTCTATGCTCATGTTTGCATGTATACATTTCACTGAATAAAAGCAGACGGTTATTTGGGTATGCTCAATATCTGCTTACTTACGGACAGTGTCCCTTTAACAGAGTTAATATGGTAAATGCTAGATCAAAATACAAGTCACTTTTACGTAAATGTAGATGTGTGTAAAATCGAAACAAATAAAACAATACAGGCTAAACATAGAAATGCTAAGATATACTGGAATATGCTTAAAAGGTGTGCTGGAATAAAGCGCTGGCAACCCAATATTTAGATTAGTGCTTTTGAGCAATATTCTAAAGCTGTTAATAACCCAGAGAGTCAATTCGTTACACCTGATGAAGATGTATTACATTTTATTGATAGATATGAAAGTGATGAATAAACATTATATTTAATGAATTAAATATTGAGATTACTGAACAAGAAATTATTAAAGGAATAAACCAACTTAAGTCAAACCGATCAGGAGGACCGGACCTATTTTTAAATGAATTTTTTATACATGGTAAGCATATGTTATCACCGGTATTACGTGAATTGTTCAATAAATTGTTCGAATTAGGATATTTTCCTGACAGCTGGTCAGAGAGTCATGTTATACCTTTACACAAAAAGGGAAGCATTAACAATGTAGAAAATGATCGTGGTATTACCTTATTAAGTACTTTGGGTAATTATATTTGATGATCTGTCGCCATTGATATAAATGTATTGTGTAACTGTTGCTTATGCTGTTCATATGTATGAACCTAAGTGACTATAGAAATTGAATTGAATTGAATTGGAAAATTGTTTTCAAGAATTTTGAATAACAAGCTGGGCTGACAATTATTGTGTATACATTGAAGCGCAAGCTGGTTTTAGGTCAAACATGGGTGCAGTGGACAATGTGTTTTGTCTTGCATGGATTAATTTCTCATTTTATAAATACAGGTAAAAAACTTTATTGTGCGTTTGTTGATTTTACAAAAGCTTTTGATTATGTAGTTCGAGAAAACCTATGGTTTAAAATGATTAAACTGGGAATTCGGGGTAAAATGTTTAATATTATTCATTCTATGTACCAATCTATGAAATCAAGAGTATTGTATTTTGTTGAGTGAAGAGAATAGTTGTATGCTAGGGGGTTAGACAAGGTGAATGTTTGTCTCCTTTCTTATTCTCAATGTTTTTGAATGATATTGAAGAAACATTTATGACTAATGGTATTGAAGGTATTAACGTTAACATGTGTAAAGTATTTCTTATATTATATGCTGAGGATATTGTTATTTTTGCAAATAGTAGTGAAGAGTTACAAAATAGCTTAAACTTACTTTCAGAATACTGTGATAGATGCAAACGTGTTGTTAATGGTTCGAAAACAAAGATAATTGTATTCAAAAAAGGTGGTTCATTACCGAGAGGTGTAATCTTTTATTATAAAGAAAATGCATTAGATATAGTAAACAGTTTTAGTTATCTAGGTATTGTATTTAAAACTGGTGGCTCTTTTTCTGATGCTCAGGCAATACTTGCAGGCCAAGCTTTGAAAGCAATTTTTAAAATGAATAAATGTCTTTACAAATGTACGGTGTTATCGGTTGAACATAGGCTAGATTTGTTTGATAAGCTGATTACACCCATTTTGAACTATTGATCTGAAGTTTGGGGGTTTCTACAGGCGAATGCCATTGAAAGAGTACATATGCAATTTTGTAAAAGGTTATTGGGAGTAAAGAAGTCAACACAAAACGATTTTATATATGGAGAACTGGGTAGCAAGTCTATGTTATGTCATCGTCATTTTAATATTATAAAATACTGGGTTAAGATATTACAAAGTAAAGAAAATAAATATGTAAAACAAATATATGTTTTGATGTTAAATGATATAAATGCTCAACCCAACAGAAACAAATGGGCATCTTTAATTAGAGATATATTAGGCATTATGGGTTTCAATGATGCGTGGTTAGCCCAAACGGTGGGTAATCCTAAATAGTTTCTGTATGTTGTTAAACAGAGATTACATGACAACTTTATCCAAACTTGGAATAGTAGACTGATTCAAGCAGAGCACGCGTTTATAACTGTATATGTGTTTTTTTTATGTTTCAACCTTATCTTAATATATGTAATATATAAAAATTTAGAATTGCCATGACACAATTAACAGTATCCTCGCACAGACTAGAAATAGAAGCAGGACGTTGGAATAAACCTAATACAATTCCGGTGAATGAGAGAAAATGTAAATTTTGTAATATCCTAGAAGACGAGTTTCATTTTATGTTAGAATGTCCTATATACTCGGAGTTTAGAAAACAATATCAAAAAATATTATTGGGATAGGTCAAATATGCAGAAACTTATTTTGTTAATTAACTCTGAATGTCAAGAAGAAATTAGAAACGTGGCTATTTTTGTTTACAAATCTTTTAATAAACGAAATGAATGTTTGTTTGCAAAAAATTGATTTAATTCACAAACTTGTCTGTTGGTAGTAACTACGTGTTTAAATTAAGCAAATCTGACCTGTATATTGTGTACAACAGCCACGCAAATGAAAGGAATTATTATTAACAAAATATATATATAATGTTATCATAGCAAATAATGATATAGTGCATTTGTAAAATATATTAGTTGTGAATATTGTATATTTTGACTGTCAGTCATATGTGTTGTAAAAACAAAAAATGTATATCCTCATGGGCTATTTGCCTAATAGAATGTTGGTAATAAACTTGTTCATATTATCAATGCAATGTGATGTGTAGCCATAGAGGTGTGATACTTTGCAACTTTCATAAAGTTGGGCGCTATTTAAAACCAACTTGACGATTCTGATCAAATCTGTTGGAGTTCAAAACTCGCCTGAGTTTTAAAGTATGGACCCAAAAATCTCTGAACAACTTGACGCCAGTATTCAAAAGAAACTAAATGTCTACGGTTGTAGCTCTGAATTAGGTGCGGACTCTTTAATATGCATGTGTAATTTCTGAGTACTGTTAAATACAGCCGGCGCAGAGAAATCAACCGTCTCAACCTTTACCATTTCCTTGTCGTCATGGTAGCAACACGGTAGTTGAATACACATAATATGCAGACGATACAACAGTATAAGCACCGACACGATGTTCTTCAAAACGAAAAACACTAAACTGTAATTAACTAATTTGAGCTCTATCATTATGTAAAGACGTAAACAAAGGAAAGGTCCATCTTGTAAGATGATGCTTGTGCACGTGATTAAAACTTCCGCAAAGTAGTCTCCGCATGCGCGAGTAATCCTTTGCATCCGGGGACTGTGCAGATGCCGGTACTTGTGTTTGTAAACAAGAACCGGTATGAACTGTAGAAAACTTAGTGACCAAAGGCTCAATATGGCATAAGTAATTCTAAGATTGCTCTGAACGATTTCTTCGTCAAAAATAGCGTACAGTTCCATGATATCGGAGGCTATTGCCAGGAACTGCAACAGTAGGTCAGACAGCGCCTCTCGGGAAACACCACTGCGTGGTAATATCCATCGACCGAATACGAGCAGATAGACAAGCGATTCTTGTATAACGACGATCCATGTGTTGTCTTCTAGTTCAAATAAGGTCTCAAATAATACCTGTAAATAAAGGAACAATTATTTTATATATTCAGGACACATGGTTATTTTGGAAATCACACGCGAATGTTTCGATGGAGATTTGGCAATCTTGGGCAGATATTTGGCTCAAGCAACATGAGTTAATTAAATACGACAAAGCAAGCAAATTAAATTATGTACGCTTACAGTTCAATGGTTTGATTTAAACGAATCAGTAGTGGAAATTGGTACCAATTGCATATACAATAACTAGTAAGATGGTTCCCTTCTCCACCAATCGGACGAACATTTAATGTTAAAAATATTGTGTTTTATTTGTGGTCTCCTGCATTTATCATATAATTTACGTTTATTCCTTAATGCATTTTCTACGGTTCTTATATGTCAACAGGATGCAGGGTTTATGTGCGTTAGAATAACATTCAGAAGTTTTACAATTATTAAAATACAGACTTTCGTTGTGCCAGTTACATCGGTCGTGGATGACATTGTTGCGGCCATTGCAGTTGTGAGGTTTAAGTCTGGCATTGCTGTTGACACCAGTCGGTCATTGTACGTAGGTTGCTCATAATTAGGCGACTCCTGACTCGCGACCAGAGCATCGTACTGGGACAGCTGTAGCAGCCATATTCCCGGAAGTGTCGTCACAAGGTACACCAGAAAACACGGGCTCCACCTGTACACAAATGACAATTATATTAATTGACAGTATTATAGCATTTCCTTCAAAATACCAAATTTACTATGGACATGTTTTTATCCATGAACATTTGAACTGAAGACCATTCATGCATGCATATGAACTTGGTAAAACAAAAAAGGGGGTCCTATATAAAAAGTAATGTACTTTAGAGTTTCGAGTTTCTGATCGGGTACCATACCATCAGTTCGCATGTCTTTTTTAAAACCGTTGTTCAAAATAATATTAATTACATATAAACTATTCAACAGTCCGATGTGCTCCACGCAAAACACTACAACACTACAACTACAACTATGTTGACATATTAATACTTCTAACGCCCCCAACACTCCCATGTGCTGAACACAAGCGGTGTTTTTTCCCACCTTTATTTTCTTATTTTGTGAAGATACTATTATGTTCAGTCTTGATTTTGATTTTGCTTCCTCAAATTTCTACTCAATTCCTAATTGTTTGTTCATTCTTAAATAAATATATGGTGTAATGATCTTATTTTATGTTAAATATTTAAACTGGGCGTTACTGCACTTGGTTGAAAGGTATAATCTCTTTACTTAATTGGCGTTTAATTGAACTGAACATATGTAAAAGAAACACCAATATTTTCACACAAGTTTATCTAACATTAAGGTATTTTGACATAAACTTGTCGAACTTTTCATTTAATTTCATATTCAATTCCAAATAACATCCTTTTTCAGTCGGAAAGCCCGGAACGTTACCAGTTTCTTTTCTCCAATTAATATAAAGATTCCATCGGGTGCGTAATCTTACATATCTCGTTTTAACGTTACCCCATTTTGTTTGATTTACGATTGTTAATAACATGTTTTTAGTATAATTTACCGCATTTAAACGCGATCTGGTGTAGATGTACTCTTAAAACATATTATGAATGATCCAATACTGAAAACTTATTATGCTTAAACGCTAAAACGCCCACTTACAATGAGTTATACGAGAGGTGTTCAACTTATAAATAAACACTTTTGTTTAAGATGAGTTTTTTCAGCGGAAGTGATTGTCATATAAAATACGTGATTTAATGATGTGAAACTGTCATTTAGAACGTATGCATTGAAACATTATATCCAATTTCACGCGGTTCTTTTTAAATTACATTTTGAATAAGGTGTACACCATTTTCTAATTTTAAACCTATATGTTTCTGTTGCCGTGGAGTTTTACCTTAAACCAAATAATTGCACTAAATGCATATCATAATTGTTTCAACCTGTGTTTATAATTTATATATGATCGTATGTTTTATTTTAAGACAAAAATATAGATGTTGAAATAAAAGCTCGACTTTTTATCGCCATATTAAAACATTGACAGATAATAGGAAAATGTGCTCCTATGTTACTGGTAATTTTATAAATTAACCAAAATAACTATTTTAATCATATTTTGTGATATAAAAACATGAACAGTTATTGTTGATGTATATCATATATGTATATCATTTACCTTATAAAGAGATCTTTGGTAAAAAAATATATTATTTTTCTATCTTTTATTTTGAGAAACTTATGAAACTTGTTTTTTATAGCGGAGGAAGTCACAAAAGTGCCTGCAGTAAATGTTTTGAACTAGAAGCTTTCGTAAATTTAGTCATTTTCATAGTTGAATTTCATGCTAATTTTCGCTAACATCTTGAAAATCGACAAATTAAAGAAGAAGACTTTATTCATCAATCAGTAGGCCAGAGGCCCGTGAGACATAGTTTACATTCATACAAGCAATTGACATAACAAGATAACAAACAGCATTTTTAGTAATATGAATATATGCTATATACACAATGTATGATAGAAAATAAGCGGAGAAAAAATAAACGGAGAAGGTGAGAAACAGCCTTTCAAATTATATTGCCACTATGAAAATAATCTGTATTGATATTCTACTATCTATACTATCATATATAGTTTATATTACAGTATAATCAACGATAGGTGATAGCCGTTTTTGTTTGTAAATACCACAATGCTCTCTACTATTTATTTGATTTCCAAAGTTCTACAAAAACAAAACAAAAACACACAAAAAACAACAACATGATCAGTGTACAAAAGTAAAAGGTAAAACGTTTTAACTGTATATACAGACATGTAACAATCTGAGATTATTCTACAAATGATACTATGAATGTTGTATTTTTCTGAGTTCAAATGCTTTGAAGATACCTAGGCCGATGGTAAGATGCGATGGTCGATGGTAAGATGCGATGGTCGATGGCCCATCGCATCTTACCATCGCATCTTACCATCGACCTAGGCCGATGGTAAGATGCGATGGTCGATGGTAAGATGCGATAGTCGATGGTAAGATTCGATGGTCGATGTCCCATCGCATCTTACCATCACATTTTACCATCGACCATCGACTTAGGTTAGACTTACCATCGATCGTACCATCGACCATCAACTTATGGTAAGATGGCCCCAATAGGACACCGTAATATATACTATTCATAAAATGAAAACATTAAATATTATGCAGGGTTAGTATCATCGTACAATTTCAAATTGGGTTTCGTTAAACACTCCAATGACAGCAACATGAATTTAGAAATATATTGGACATTGGACTTTGGACATTGGCAAATGGCAAATGTCCATTATCAAAATAATTTGACTTTGGACTCGAATGTCCAATATCAAAATACTTTGACTTTGGACATTGGCGAATCTCCAAAGTCAAATTATTTTAATATTGGACATTTGCCAAGTCCAAAGTCCAATGTCAAATATATTTCTAAATTCATGTTGCTCCCAATGCCTATTATAATATATAAGTTGCAAATGTATTAAGAAGCCAAGAGGGAACATTTAGGATATCAATTCTTGATCTAGAATTAAATCATTAATGCGATGCTATATATTTCCTCTCCACTTACATATGAGACTATGTGACTAGCCTATAGAAGGTGTACTTAATAAATGGTATTATTGTATACTTTCATATTGTCCAGTTTAGTTTGCATTGAGCTAAGCGTGCAATATTCTACGATATTGCACGCATTGATATTGCACGGGAACTTTTGCTCGTGCTTGCTAAGAGCCGCGAAATAGAAATAAGGAACTACTTTCAAATAAAAATAACGGAATCCTTCCTATAGTGTCAACAACAAAAATACGTGTTTTTTTACAACCATTTATGGCAAAAATTGATAAAATAATTCAAATGGTCACTCACCCACTGTTTTTAACGTTATCGAATGGTAAACAAACTTCCGAAAATCGCTTGATGTTTTTAATGACGTAATCCGACGTCGACGTCGTTTTCGCGCAAAATAATCATCCACACAAAATGAAACTGAATGGCAAGATAGGAATTCCATCAAAAGCTATAAAAATAACACAAATACAATGAAAAGTAATAGTCATACAATTAACATTGATCAAAAACAATATGAAAGTATACAATAAAAAGGTTATTGAATTTGTTTGGCTAAATATTACTTGGAACGAGTTGTTTTGGCGCAGGACGACTCGCAAGCTCGTCGTCCTTTGCCAAAACAACTCGTTCCAAGTAATATTTAGCCATACAAATGCATTAACCTATAATATTATTAGTTATTAGGATTCTTGACAGGGGACATGGGCTCACATTCCCTGCTAGGAAATTATATTCACCCGAGCCGTTAGGCGAGGGGGAATATATATTTCCAGGCAGGGAATGTGAGCCCATGTTCCCTGTCAATAATCCTTATAACGAATTTGACATACTTCAAAGTTTTAACCAGTTATTTAAGAAAGAAAAAAGGCCAAAAACAAGATTTCATTTTTATTGCGCCAATTTCCCCGTAACGTGCCTCTAATTAGACGTTGTTTATTTTCGTGACGTCATCGCTCTAACGTCTTAAATTTGGCGGATTTTTTAATAAAATAAACGTATTTTGTCACTATGTTAATGTTTTAATATCTGTAAAATTGCCAAAAAAAATACACTTACGATTATTTCAGACTTTTACACACAGTGGAAAGCGCAAAAAAGCGATAGGAAGGTAACAATCGGCGGTTTCCAAAACGAATCGGCAACGTTATCGACGCCATTTTGTTTTTGTGTATTCGAGAAATGGGGTACCTAAGGGGAATTCGTCCCATGTTCACGTCGCGAGACGTAGACATGGGCTCATGTCTACGGCGCATTGACCAATGAAATCCTGAGGATTTTCTTTGCAGTATGACAATGGTTTATGTTAAGTATACGAATACATAAACGAAATGCCGAGTCTGAGAAGAAACAGTCCGAAAAATATCAAAAAGCTGTACCTTAAAAAATCCATATCTATATAGATCAATATGGAGCTAGCTTATGTGCAGGGTCTATTTTTAAGATTTCAAGTGAAAACTCATTATAGGCACGAACATATGACTGATATTTTGCGTAAATCTCAATTAAAAAAAATCGCATTTTTTAATGTTTATGCAATGATTTTGAAGTATTTGTTTCAATACTTCACATACGTGTGTATTAACTTTAATACTTTGCATACGTTTATGAGAAAGAAGGATTAAGACTATCTTCTTTGTTCTATTCTTATAACAGACTATTATATTTCCATACATGCAGTTATAATTGACGAACACACACCACGATAGGTAATAGCCGTTTTTGTTTGTAAATACCACAATGCTCTCTACTATTTATTTGATTTCCAAAGTTCTACAAAAACAAAACAAGTTCTACGTTTGATAATGTAAATAAATGAAATACTTGTATTTTCTATTTTTGTTATCATTAAATATTCAATACACACAATGCAGCAGCAGCAAAGGTGAACGATACGATACATCCGATATGTTCTAATCAGTTTAAGATAAGAGTGAAAGTTTAAATTTAACGAATTATTAAGATAAATTAGAGTAATAGAAGTATGCAGACGCCTGAATACTTCTATTATTGTAATTTATAAATTTAACGGGTAAATTCTTCATTAACTTTAAATACTTTATTCGCGCAAAATAATAAAAAAAAGAGTAATATGCAAAAATAATGTGCAACTAATTATTAATACTGATTCGCAAATATTGAAGTTATAGGCTATAGAAAAGCTAACGGGACGCTGCTAGTTGTGAAGCTGACGGGACGCTGCGAGTAGTAAAGCTAGTAGTAAAGCTAACGGTACTCTGCTTGTTGAAAAGCTGACGGGACGCTGCTAGTTGTAAAGCTGACGGGACGCTGCAGTTGTAAAGCGACGCTGCTAGTTGTAAAGCTGACGGGACGCTGCTAGTTGTAAAGCTGATTGAACGCTGCTAGTTGTAAAGCTAACGGAACGCTGCAGTTGTAAAGCGACGCTGCTAGTTGTAAAGCTGACGGGACGCTGCTAGTTGTAAAGCTAACGGAACGCTGCAGTTGTAAAGCGACGCTGCTAGTTGTGAAGCTGACGGGACGCCGCTAGTTGTAAACTGACGGGACGCTGCTCTGACGGGACGCTGCTAGTTGTAAAGCTGACGGGACGCTGCTAGTTGTAAAGCTGACGGAACCTGCTAGTTGTAAAGCTGCGGGACGCTGCTAGTTATAAAGCTTACGGAACGCTGCTAGTTGTAAAGCTGACGGGACGCTGTTAGTTGTAAAGCTGACGGGACGCTGTTAGTTGTAAAGCGACGCTGCTAGTTGTAAAGCTAACGGGACGCTGCTAGTTGTAAAGCTGACGGGACGCTGCTAGTTGTAAAGCAAATGAAGCTGCTAGTTGTAAAGCTGACGGGACGCTGCTAGTTGTAAAGCTGATGGAACGCTACTAGTTGTAAAGCTAACGGAACGCTGCAGTTGTAAAGCGACGCTGCTAGTTGTAAAGCTGACGGGACGCTGCTAGTTGTAAAGCTAACGGAACGCTGCAGTTGTAAAGCGACGCTGCTAGTTGTAAAGCTGACGGGACGCTGCTAGTTGTAAAGCTGACGGGATGCTGCTAGTTGTAAAGCTGACCGGAAGCTGCTAGTTGTAAAGCTAACGGGACGCTGCTAGTTGTAAAGCTGACGGGACGCTGCAAGTTGTAAAGCTGACGGAACGCTGCTAGTTGTAAAACTGACGGGACGCTGCTAGTTGTAAAGCTGACGGGACGCTGCTAGTTGTAAAGCTAAGGAAGCTGCTAGTTGTAAAGCTGACGGGACGCTGCTAGTTGTAAAGCTGATGGAACGCTGCTAGTTGTAAAGCTAACGGAACGCTGCAGTTGTAAAGCGACGCTGCTAGTTGTAAAGCTGACGGGACGCTGCTAGTTGTAAAGCTAACGGAACGCTGCAGTTGTAAAGCGACGCTGCTAGTTGTAAAGCTGACGGGACGCTGCTAGTTGTAAAGCTGACGGGATGCTGCTAGTTGTAAAGCTGACCGGACGCTGCTAGTTGTAAAGCTAACGGGACGCTGCTAGTTGTAAAGCTGACGGGACGCTGCTAGTTGTAAATCTGACGGAATCTGCTAGTTGTAAAGCTGACGGAACGCTGCTAGTTGTAAAGCTGACGGGACGCTGCTAGTGGTAAAGTTGACGGGACGCTGTTAGTTGTAAAGCTGACGGGACGCTGCTAGTTGTAAAGCTGACGGGACGCTGCTAATTGTTAAGCTAACGGGACGCTGCTAGTTGTAAAGCTAAGGAAGGTGCTAGTTGTAAAGCTGACGGGACGTTGCTATTTGTAAAGCTAACGGGACGCTGCTAGTTGTAAAGCTGACGGGACGCTGCTAGTTGTAAAGCTGACGGGACGCTGCTAGTTGTAAAGCGAAGGAACGCTGCTAGTTGTAAAGCTAACGGGACGCTGCTAGTTGTAAAGCTGACGGGACGCTGCTAGTTGTAAAGCTAACGGAACGCTGCTAGTTGTAAAGCTGACGGGACGCTGCTAATTGTTAAGCTAACGGGACGCTGCTAGTTGTAAAGCTAAGGAAGGTGCTAGTTGTAAAGCTGACGGGACGTTGCTATTTGTAAAGCTAACGGGACGCTGCTAGTTGTAAAGCTGACGGGACGCTGCTAGTTGTAAAGCTGACGGGACGCTGCTAGTTTAAAGCGAAGGAACGCTGCTAGTTGTAAAGCTAACGGGACGCTGCTAGTTGTAAAGCTGACGGGACGCTGCTAGATGTAAAGCTGACGGGACGCTGCTAGTTGTAAAGCTAACGGAACGCTGCTAGTTGTAAAGCTGACGGGACGCTGCTAGTTGTAAAGCTAACGGAACGCTGCTGTTGTAAAGCTAACGGGACGTTGCTAGTTGTAAAGCCTTAGAAATGCAGACCTATACTAATCCTTTTTTTCAACGTTCTCTGAGATCGTTGTCATTATATAAATTTATCTGTTAAACGGAGCGTATTTCTCCCCCGCAATCCGCCCACCGCCCCCTCCCCCACTCTCTTCCGTCCCCACTCCCACGCACTTAAAAGTTTATATCTTACCAGTTCCACTCGGTTCCACCGTTATACCGTATCACAAGTACGCCTTCTACGACCGATAAGACATTTCCGGCTGCAAGTCCCCAGAATGTACTGTTTCCATGTGAGATGACCACTCGCCAGACGGTCAAACAGTTGTGTAGAATCAGAATGGCCCGCACAAACAACGCAGCAAAAACGGTAGAACATTTGAATTTTAATTCCACCATTTTGTTGGATCAAAGAAAGTGAAATTGCTTCTTAAAGTCTGCTTTTGATTCAAATAAACTGGCATTTGAAGTAAATGCAAACATTGACTATGCACTTCTAACTAATGCTGTCAACTGATATATCTGAACATTAAAATTCATATCTTAAATACTAAAGTTTACATGCTACGACACCTTTGACTTGGTGTTTGAGTTATTATTGTTGCGAACAAATAGCTGTAAATTATGAATAGACAGACAATAAACAAAGTGATAACAATCTAACAACTGAGAATCGAAGGTGACAAACAAGGCATATGTTATAGGAAAAGGCTTTCACACGTACAGGAACAAACAATTAAGTTGGCTTGGCATTTTCTACTTGAAAGTGAAGCCTTACTATGTTTGTAAATAAGATTACAAGCTGACTTGATTAATATTCAATAGTCTGATTTTAACAATGGTATTTTACAATTAAGATTTACAGTTGGCATGTATGAGAACATGAGCTTCTAAAAGCATATTGTATATAGAAATTGATAATTAAGTTACTTTGTTTGAAATAAAAATAAAATTGTATCTGTAAGTATTTTATAACAAATGGGGAGAATATGTGCTGTATTATACATGCCTTAAAGGGGCACGCGACAATCTTGATGGTTTAAAACTCCGGCGTACCGTTAATTTTTCTACATACTTTCATTGTTGCAGTTAGTTCACAGCATCTTATTTTTGCATATTATAATTGTTGATGTTATTGCACCGATCATATATTTAAACCTATTACAGAAAAAACGAAGAAAAATCGAATCTCGAGTTTCTATTTAAATATATACACGAAGATTTAAAGTCAAAAAGATACTAGATTAATAAATCCAGGCCTTAAATTCACCAACCATTTTCGAGAATGTTCTTAGACTTAAGCCCAAGTATGCAAATTTCAATCACAAATATGTGTATAAGTTTAAAGTTTAAACGTTCATAACAAGCTGCTGTGTATAAGTATGATAAATTCTAAAAAACAGCAACTTTGTACGATTGTTTACCTTTAAAGGTCTTGGGGGAATATTTGAGAACAAAATTTCAGTACTTGAGCTCAAGTCTTAGAATAGTTTGAAGAATGGTTGGTGAATTCCAGCCCAGATGCAAATTGGAATGTTTGGTAAAAAGATACCAGATTAATAAATCCGAATGATAATTGGAATGCTTGATAAATGATACTAGATTAATAAATCCGGAAGAATGGTTGGTGAATTCCAGCCCAGATGCAAATTGGAATGTTTGGTAAAATGATACTAGATTAATAAATCCGGATGATAATTGGAATGCTCGATAGAATGATACTAGATTAATAAATCCATATGCTAACTGGAATGCTCGATAGTATGATACTAGATTAATAAATCCAGATGCTAACTGGAATGCTCGATAGTATGATACTAGATTAATAAATCCAGATGCTAATTGGAATGCTTGATGAAAACTTCAAGAGCGTCTTGTGTCACTTTAAATACAGGAACGTGAATGAAACTTTATACTAGTCAGCGGAGAAGTGCAGAAGAAAACGTGATGAATATGCATCAAACAAACATATCCCCTGTGCTACACGTACATATACATATAATTCCTGATTATTTGATGGAATTTCAGTATCTACAAAACAACGTTCAAACTGTGTCAGCTTCAACTAGTATGCAATCAGAAAAATAGTACTGACGAACATTTTAAAGTTAAATGATGTTCTTTTAAATACTTTATACATGTTGTGCTTGGTCTTGCACATGTAAAATGGGGATGTATCTTAAATAGATAAAAGAAGGTTTATATCCTTTTCAGTTTATTACACTCTGTATCACTTCGAACAGTCAACAAATTGTGGTTCATGTGAGATAAAATACCTGAAATTTAAATAAAAATATAATCGACACACACACATTTTAATTTGGAAGGAATGTTGTGAATGTCACCTGATTCCCGTGAAATTTGAACCTATATTATGCGAGTTACGGTAGGTTAAATGTTGAAATTAAGCTAAAAAATGTGATTGTAGAAAGTTAGAGACCTGGTACTCGGTAAATAGTCGAGTTTAAGAGATTTCAGACATACTGCCATAAAATATAATCTTTTCTAAATAAACTGTCAAAATCTTAGCCCACAGAACATTTTATTAAAAGAGTTGTGGGTTTTTAAACTCGACCGGGTATTGAAAAATGACAGGAGTACTGTACAGTTCCATTATTTATTGGCAGGTAGCTAGTACAGTTCCGAAAAATGGCAGGAGTATGGTACAGTTCCAATAAAATCGGACCCTAAAGTATTTTCTCCTTTGGTATAGTGGTGTAACTTCGAAAACACTAATGAAGAAGTACTGAAGAAGTACTGTATATAGAATTATATACATATTCGGTCCTTCCATAAACGATTTCTATAAGTATTTAAGAAAACCCACCAGCCGTAGGGACACGTGCATATAGACTCTTTTGAACCTTCGGTCCGACGGTACAGTACTGAGAAAGACATGTGAATATAGGTCTATATGCCCTTTGAACACTTTTGAAATAAAGGCTTTTCCGCTTTTAACTAACATTTCAATGTCAAATATAGAGGCGGGAATAATGGCCGTCCCTCGGACTGTGTTCTTTTGTCAATTTTACCGATATCATTCAAGTAGCTTTCTTATTTCCGAAACGATAGCTATTTTGAATTTTATTTGCATGAATATGTTTTTTATAAACAACATTCCATTAATAAAAATAAGAAGCATTGTGAATTAATAAAGATATGAATTCCAGGAATTCTTTTAATTTTATTGAACACATGTACATGCATATATTTTTAATCTTATTACACAAAGACAATAAAAATAATTTCCATAAATACACTTTGAAATACATTTCAAGCATATTTCCCAATAACATCTCATGTTAGGTGTTAACAAACAAGTTAAACACTAAATAGAATTATTGTATCAATTGACTAATTGGCTATAATTATCACTTTAATAAATCTATAGAAATATATTCAGTACTACTTATCAATAAAATTATCAATAAAAACTGTCAATCCAAACTTCTTTGATGTTCCTTTTTTATGAAATACTTGTTAAAGTATTTGTATTAAGGCATTTTCATGCAAAATGTCAATCCAAAATTCTTTCTATTTTACATATTTATATTAATTAATTTTTGAAGAAATCTAAAGGAATATATTAAACACTTATTATCAATAAAATTGTCAATCCCAAATGCAACTTCTGTCTATTTATTAAGTTTTGAAGAAAGATGAAGAAGGAATAAATATTGGTGCTCTTCAATAATCTCAACAATTCCTAATTACTTACAAGTCCTAGGGAATGGGATATTGTCCTCCTTAACAAAATCATGAAGGGCCTATTGTCCTTGAGTAAAGGGGTAAATGTCCTAGTGCGAAGGGGCTTTTGTCCGCATATGCAAAATAATTAAGGGGCTATTGTCCGCAAGTGCAATATCATGAAGGGACTATTGTCCGCTTATGCAAATTTGAGCTTAGGGGCTATTGTCCTAGGGGATAATGTCCGTTTACCATTGTAAACTAATGTTGTTCAATGTGCCTTATTGGCTACAGTGTCTGTGGTTTTCTATCACTTCTCAGGTTTCTATCACTTCTGGTAGCAGGCGCGGAGCCAGGGATTTCCCCCAGGGGTTTCAAGGTGTGGTGAACGAGAAAATGAGAACAAATCCAGGGGGGTCTGAACCCCCGACACCCCTCGCTGGACACGCACAGGGGTTAGATGTTTAAAGTAGGCCTACATAAAATGCTTGACATATTTGCCGGGTGTTAGGGTTAAGGTGCTAGTAAGCTTAATTTAACGTCGCACATGATCAAACATTAACACGAGCTTCGAGCTCTCGTGCGACAAACAAGGTATCCATTAACATATACTTCCTCAATTATACCCATCGATAATTAACCAGTAGCAATGTGGATAAAGTGCCTAAGGACACAACTAAAGTGACAGCGGCTCGGATCGAACCCATAGACTCCACAATCAAGGTAATGCTGCCATGGGGATACACAAGTGATAAACAGCTACAGATCAACACTAGTAATACAATGGTCAATGGCATTGGGTAAATGCCGATGCATGCAAATAAAGGTTAAACTTATGATAATCACAAAATGTTTGAAAAAACTTAATATGACTAGAACATGGCCGTCCAGTTGTTGTATATAACACCATTTATTCCTTACTGGGCATACACGCTATACTCATTCATATTTATTGCAAGGTGAACAGTTGCCAGAATGTATACCCTGTTTTGCACCGTTAACGGTCAAACATATATTGTTGGAATGTGTAGACTTTGATCCTATGCGACAAAGATACTACACAGCTAATACTTTGAAAGAGTTATTTGATACTATAGATTATAGTCTTGTTTTAGATTTCCTTAAAGAAATCAGACTTTATAAATCAATATAATATTTTCCTATTAACTTGTTTACAAGCCCGTTGGCGGGCATTTGTTGATTTACATATATACATAGTGTTTTATTTTGCTACCATATTATCCCTTATTTGTAGATAGTTTTATCTTTATACATTTACATTATTTTTAATTACTACTTCATTCCTCCATGCTTCATCAGTTTTTGCGCACAATATGACCTATTTAGGTGTCGACGTGCCGTAAAACACCATTCATTCATTCATTCCTTACTATAATTTCATTACACAATTGTAACATAAGAAATGTCATTTCCAATAGTAATCGGTGGACGTTTGATTCAGATACCAATCTCCACGCAGAGTTATCGTTCCTTGCACTCACATATATCTCTGCTAACTACTAAATTAGAAGATTTTGGTAAAAACTGTTAAATTGGAAAAAAATTGCCTGATACTTATTTATTTCTTGTGTAAATATAATTTTCAGAATATCTGCAAATTAGATGTTGCAAGATTTGAAATAATGCATGAAAACAATTTAGTTTTAATCGGGATTATTTTACTAACAAAATAATACGTACTTAGGTCTCCTCAATCGATACGTATATGTAAAACATTTCAAGCCGAAGCTCCATAGCAGAAAATTACTAAACATTATAACTCATAGAAAAACAATTTGAAAATATTGAATATAGGTCTATATTTTATCTTTGCGGATCACGCAAAAGGATTTATTATAAACATCGTCATAATTTGTTTTGAATAATCACGTGATCTAACCGTTCGCCCTACTTTCTTTGAAGTTGACATAGTCAAATGAGGAACGAGTGTACTCCGGGTAGAGATTGTTCAGATACATTAAGTAACACAGAGTGGCATTAAAACGTAATTAATGTGATGTGTTCAACTATGCAATAATTAAAATAAAGCTATCTATTCCAAAACATTTAAATACCAAACGCCAGTTATCATAAATGGTGAATTATAAAAAGGGGACGGAACTCAGGTTTTCTTAAATACTTATAGAAATCGTTTATGGAAGGGCCGAAGATGTATATAATTATATATACAGTACTTCATTATTAGTGTTCTCGAAATTACACCACTATACCAAAGGAGAAAAGACTTTAGCGTCCGATTGTATTGGAACTGTACCATACTCCTGCCATTTTTCGGAACTGTTCTAGCTACCTGCCAATAAATAATGGAACTGTACCGTACCGTACTCCTGCCATTTTTCAATACCTGGTCGAGTTTGAAAACCCACAACTCTTTTAATAAAATGTGCTAAAATTGGACTGTTTATTTAGGAAAGATTATATTTTATGGCAGTATGTCTGAAATCTCTTAAACTCGAATATTTACCGAGTACCAGGTCTCTAACTTTCTACAATCACATTTTTTAGCTTAATTTCAACGTTTAACCTACCGTAACTCGCATAATATCTGTTCAAATTTCACGGGAATCAGGTGACATACACAACATTCCTTCCAAATTAAAATGGCCGATTCACTTTTCTAATAGTTTAAGGCTAACAAGTCATAAAACTAGATTTACTTACCCTTTTGAAACTTTTTTTTTGTTTACCGGGAACTGTACCTTCGGCTGCCGAACTGTACCTACGGCTGCCGGTAATCGGGTGTGTTAATTATGTTAGACATATAGTCAAAAATAATTATAATCTCCGGGTCCCCTACGTATTTCCATAGACTGCAGAGATTTGAATATTATTATAACCTAACGATATCGTAGAAAAGTCGTTATTATAATAATTCAGTAAAACATATAATAAAACATAATTATAATCTCATGGTCTCCTGCGGCTTTCCATACTTTAGTCTTAACATTTCCTGCATTTTTCTAACCAGTTTTCATTTTAAATAACTTTATAATATTTAAATAAAGTGAATGTAGAAATGAGCCGAAAGTATTTAAAACGTTTTGAAAGGCTGACCATATCGTTACGCGCTAAGCAACATATAGCATTTTTAAATAATTCAAGGGCAACAACTCTGCTGTTTCTATTGAGATATGTCTGCTTTTCCAACTCATACTTGTGCGCGCTTTTAATAATAATAACAACAACCTGTCAAAGATTGGTAAATATTAAATACAAAACGAAGATGTTAAACTGTTCACAAGACAGAATATGGATTTTTACAATAAATCAAGGGCCATAACTCTGGTGCTACTTTATATGAGCTAATTCGTTTCCAAACTTGTCAATATTGACAAACTGGCCAAGTTAGATGAAGATATTAAACTTTAAATCAAAGAATCTAGAAAAATATAATAAACTATTCTCTCTTTCTGAACTACGAGTATCTTTTTTAAAAAAAGGCTCGATACATCAGCTGGTCCTGATGATATTCATTACTAATTACTTAAAAGCATTTACCTGAATCATGCTTGTCTGCCCTACACAGTATATTCAATAAGGTATGGGTAACTGGAAACTTCCCTGTTTTTTGACAGGAAGCTATCGTTATTCCAGTCCCTAAACCAGGAAAGGACCACACGGACCCAATAAATTATCACCCCATTGCTTTAAAGATTGAATATGTAAAACCATGGAACGAACGATAAATGATCACCTCGTCTTGTTCTTGGAGTCCAACAAACTAGTAACAAAGTACCAACGTGGATTCAGACGCCACCGAGGAACAAACGACAATCTCATTTGATTTGAAGCCTTTATTAGGAAAACTTTCATTAAGAAAGAACACCTGGTTGCTGCATTGTTTGACATGATACCGCATGGAAACACGGTATCATGAATGATCTTTATGACCTTGGCCTTAGAGGTCGCTTACCCATCATTATAGAATTACCTTGATGATAGATAGTTTCGTGTCCGAATGGGTACAACCCTCTCTGATACTCATGAACAGGAGATGGGCAGTATTCTATCTGATTTTTAATATAAAAAGTAACAGCATAGTTAAATGCATTACTCCTGGTGTGGATTGTTCTCTATATGTTGACGACTTTGTTATATGTTATCGTGCGAAAAACATGAACACTATTGAGAGACAACTACAACAATGTCTCAATAAACTTCAGACTTTGTCTGACGAAAATGGTTTTACATTTTATAAATAAAAACTAATTGTATGCATTTCTGTCAATTACGTAAACATCATGAAGACCCTCATCTAACACTGGACGGGTCACCAATATCAGTAGTGGATGAGACGAAATTAAAAGTTGTTGCAAACACTAATTAGGGAGCTGATCGAAAAGTGCTATTACGACTGTAAAGATCTATTATCAGATCCAAGCTGGACTACGGCTCAATAGTATATGGATCGGCAGATAATAATAATGTCTTACTTGCAGAGTCATAATCAAGGATTACGACTCGCCTTGGGTGCCTTTCGTACATCGCCAGCTGAAAGTCTATACGTTGAAGCTAACGGACCATCTCTGTATCATAGACGAAAGAAATTGGCCCTTCAATATGCCACTAAATTACAATCTAACCCATCAAACCCAACTTTGGATACAGTTTTTAATCCTAGTTATGAACCTCTTTTTGATAGAAAACCAAAGGTCATTCGAACATTTGGTCTTCGTATTAAACCGAAGTTAAGAGATCATGAAATTAACCTAAATTTGATTACCAAGTACAAAGTTCCACAAATTCCACCGTGGACTTCGGAAACTCCAACCATCAATGTATACGGTTGTCATGTATGTCTTGACAAACTGGTTATTGTACAAATACAGCTTGGTTGACAGGAGTGAGTGAGTGAGTGACACTAACTTAGGTCACCCCTAACACTGCATGGCATGATAACTCTAACCAACTCAGTCTTTGCCTACCTGCTCTAAGAGAAACACCTGTTTCAGTACAGGGATGTATTAAAATATATGTTAATAGTAATCTATAGACTTGTAAAGGACTGACTGAGAATGTAGTTTTATATATTCTACAGCTATTAGATTCTTCGAAAATATGGATTTGTCTGGTGAGCTCGATTATTTGGTATATTAATGCAATTGCCGCGTTTGTAGACTATGTATTTCTGTAATGGCTGCAATGTCATTCATGTTGTAATTGTTTGTTAAATGTGATGTTTGTATATATTGCAGGCTTTATAATACCCGTATATAAAGAACCCTAAATCATGGATTGGAGTTGTTGAGTTTGCCCCCATAAGACCATGAGACGGTATAATTCATTGTAATATTTTTTTATAGTAACATTAAGTTTACTTGTTTACACGCCCGTTGACGGGAATTTGTTGTTTATACCATATCATCCTTTTTTTGTAAATAGTTTTAACAATATATATTTAAATTAATTTTAATAACTGACTATTTTATTTGGTTCTTTTTTTTTTCTTTTTTTTTTGAAGAACATTATTGATGTTTATCATTTGAAAGTCCCGCTATTATGCATCATCGCCATGATTGACATGTATGTTTATATATACTCAGTTGCAAAAGAAACTGGACACTTTGAACATTTTACTTTACACCCTATCCTCTTTATCAAGCGACAATCCCTTAATGATTCGACCTATTGAAAAACAAATGACAACATGATATTGGCAATGGCATGATGAAAACGTTGGTACCAAAACGGCATATTTATTTTGGAATTTGATAATTTAATTCTAAAAAAACTTTATACAATTAAATCTAAACAAATCTCAGTGTCCACTTTCTTTTGCAACTGAGTATATGTATGCCCGGTGCAAAATAGGGAATACACGTTATATCCATTTACAAGGTGAGCAATTACCAGAATGTATACCCTGTTTTGCACCGTTAACGGTCAAACACATATTGCCGGAATGTTTAGACTTTGATCCTATACGGCAAAGGCACCACACAGTTAATACTATGAAAGAGTTATTTGATACTATAGATTTTAGTGTTGTTTTTTGATTTTCTGAAAGAAATCAGACTATAAATCATTATAATATGTTCTTATATATATTTACTTTTTTACACACCAGTTGACGGGCATTTGTTTATTTACATATATACATAGTTTATATTACTACCATATCATCCCATTTTTGCAAATAGTTTTATCTTTATAAATTTACATTAATTACTACTTCATTTCTTCATCTTTCATCAGGTTTTACGCACAATATGATATATTTATGTGTCGACGTGCCGTAAAACACCATTCATTCATTCATTCATTCATTCATTCATTCATTCATTCATTCATTCATTCATTCATTCATTCATTCATTCATTCATTCATTCATTCATTCAAATGAACCATGCACTTGTATAATAATCTTGATTGCACGAGCTCCGCTATTTTGTTGTGTGTTAATTTGTGAATGTATGTTGTATGTTTATGCATGTAGGAATATGTTTTATATATATTTGCAGATGGAATCCAGTAAATCGTAATCATGATAAAGTGTTATTCAGTCTCAGAGAACCCAGCTAAGTGATACCCCTAAAGAGATTTACCTTTGTACTAGGAATACTTAAAGGGACATTAGCACATTTACGTTTACATTGCAAATATAACAGGTGGTGAAAAAATCGTTCATCAACCGGGACTAGAACCCAGGGTCTCTGGTTAACCGTACCAGGACTCTATTTACCATTTACCTGTACCCGGTTACATACATACACCCTCACCAGACTGAAATTAGTCCCTGAATTTCTAATTATACAGGAGAACCACTGCTGGTGTTTCACCCCACCAGATTGAAACTCGTCCCTGAATTTCTAGTGGAGTTAAATCCAGGCCGGCTTATTTTCATACTGTTTCAGGCTAACAGACACGGTTCTGGATCCCGGACGAACCACCAAATATAACAGGTGGTGAAAAAATCGTTCTAACCACTGAGCTATCGAGGACATACGGTTAGAAATCGATTATTCACCATTTACCTGTACCCGGTTACAACAATTTGACATATTATATGTCGACGTGCCGTAAAATCCCATTCATTCATTCATTCATTAGATAAAGATCAAACAAAAAATCAAGTTCACAAGGCAGAATACGGCATTTTGTCAATAAATCGAGGGCCACAATTGTGGTGTTACTTATGATTAAATCACATCTGACTGGTCGAACTTGTCCGAGCTTTCATTGATATAAAGACACTGACAACATTTGGTACATATTAAACGCAACAGAAGGTGCTAGAGTGTTCACAGGGCAAACTATGGCATTTTCTCAGTAAAACAAGGACCATAACTCTGGTGTTACTCACCCGATCCGGCTGTTTTCCGAAATTGTCCGAGCTTCCATTGATATGGATTATCAACACCAAGTTTGATAAAGATCCGATTAATGATGAAGTCCCTATTGTGTTTGCAAGGCAAATGTTAACGAAGGGCGGACGACGGACAACTCGGCATCAGATAAGCTCGGCTATACAGTTACTTTTCCGTAAAGGTGTTGACAAGTTCAACAGAGAAATAATATGTACAAAGATTAGGCAAGGCCAAGAAAGACATAAAATCTGCGTTTAATTTATGTCCCATATATCCAGGAGATTTTGATTTACTTGGCATATTTTTTAATAATTAATTTTGGATTTAAAAAATGTTGCCACAAGGATCATCTATATCCTGCTCAATATTCGAAACTTTTGCTAAGTTTATACAGTGGGCAGTCTCTAAGAAAGCAAATTCAGACAATTTGGATCACTACCTCGATGACTATTTTTTTGCAGGAAAACATGACATTAATGAATGTCAGATATTGATGAACACATTTTATTTGGTCTGTTACGATATTGGTATTCCAATAAACTAAGAAAAAAATGAAGGTCCCACCACAAAAATGCAATACCTGGGTCTAGAAATTGGCGCAGTTGAAGGAATTGTTAGAATCCCAAAAGAAAAGATTGAAAAAGCAATCAAATTATTACAAGATGCGCTCAATGTCAAAACCCTCAGATTGAGATCTTTGAAGTCCATTGTGGGGTTATTAATTTTTTTTCCTCAAAGCCATTCCCTCAGGTAGAGCCTTCAATTGTCGTTTTTACGAGGCTATGTCACATACAAAAAGACCACACCATTTCATACGTCTTACAGAGGGCATGAAGGAAGACATTAAGGTTTGGTTACATTTCCTAGACGATTTTAATGGAGTGTGCATTTTAAGTGATCTGAAATGGGTCTCAAACGAGGATATAGAGCTATTTACGGATGCTGCCGGTTCTCGGAATTTGGGCTTAGGGGCATTTTTTCAAGGAAATTGGGTGTGTTCAAGTGGCCCGACTATTGGAGCGAAGAAGTTTTAATATTACATACCTAGAATTATTGCCGATTGTATTGGCATTCTTTACGTAGGGGGGCAAACATCAAGGGTAGAAAGGTGACAATTAGGTCGGATAACTTGTCAATAGTCGAAATAATCAACAAAAAACATCACGCAATAAAAGGGTTATGTCTTTAATTCGTCAGTTGATTTTAACGCTCCTGGCATATAATGTTCAAATGAGAGCCATACATATTTCTGGTAAGGAAAACAAAATGTGTGTCGCTATTAGTCGATTTCAGTGGGACAAGCTGTGGAATCTACTCCCTGCCCAGGCTTCCAGAACCCCTGCAGCAATTCCAGAATCGTTTCTTCGCCTTTTCAATATGAAATAGGCAGACTCATTGAAGCATCAATGGCAGTTAATACTCACAAAACCTATCAGGCTGGAAAGGCGTCCTTTGAGAAATTGAGGTTAAAAATTCCTGGCCCCCTCCTATGTGGCAAATTGTTGAATACATAGCCTTAATGTCGCAACATAATTATGCATACTCGACGGTGAGCTGTCATGTTGCAGCCATCAGTTATTTCAACAAGATTAATAGTCTCAAAGACGAAACACAAACATTTTTAGTCAAACGCATGTTAAATGGCATGAACAGATCACAAAAACGTAAAGACAATAGAATGCCCATCACCACTACCCTATTGAAAAGGATTCTGCCTATTTTAATACATACCTGTATCTCAAAATATGAAGCGAATTTGTTCAGTTGTGCATATGTGCTCTTTTAAGAGTAGGTGAAGTGTCTAAGTCAAATAAAGATTCTGATAACAAAGTTTTAAGTTTCACAGACGTAGTGTTTAGCGTTAACTGCATTAATATTTTCATTAGAAATTCGAAAAACGATCAGTTCGGTAGGGGTGCAAAAATCACAGTACAGTTCTCCGAACACAACACTTTCCTTAAAGAGGCTCTGTGTAGATACTTGGCATGCAAACCAAAATAGAAGGTCAATTTCTATGCCATTTTGATGGATCACCAGTAACAAGCTACCAATTTAACAGTGTGCTTAAAAAAGCATTACAATTATTAGGCATTCAGAGTACATATTATAAATCCCACTCTTTCAGAATTGCAACAGCAATGTTTAATGAAGGAAAAACCGAAGATGAAAGGAATTAGGTCGATGGAAATCAAACGCATATAAAAGTTACATCCGATTAAATATGCCCCAATTAAACATTGTCTAGAAGGCTTGTTCTTATAAACAAAACAACCGACAGTTGTTTAAGTTTTTGATTTTAGGCCACTATCAAGTATGGGTAGTCGGGTCTTCAATCATTAGAGATGCTTTCATCCGAGCCCATCACAGACCAGACTGGGTACATCTAGGACTACGTCATATAAAAGGCAGTATACTATGGGACTTCCAACCAGGAATGCGCATCAAGAATATTTTCGAGCGTTTGAATCATCTCCTTTCCTATAATGCTCCACCATATATCATAGTTTTACACTGTGGGGGTAATGATATCGGCCAAGCCCCGCTTTCGTACATTATTGGCTACTTAAAATCAGTTATGTACGTTAATCGTTTGGTCTGCCATCCTCCCAAGGTTGAGATACCGTGACGAAATATGTCAAAAAACAGTTAGATAAAGTCAGGCTACGTATTAATAGTTGCATAGGCAAATATCTCATCAAAAATGGATGCGCATATATTGCTTATCCTGAAATTTCAGAAAGTATGGAAATGTTTAAGAATAACGAACATCTGTCAGATCTAGGTAATGACAAAATGTTAAACATCCTGCAAGGTGGACTGTACACATTTGTACAGTCAAGTGCATCCTTTTTCCCAGACAGTGCAGAAGTTGGTCCATTGCTGGCACCTCATTTTTTCGACACGTGCTAGTCCGCCCAAAGCGTGTATTTTTGGCGGGACACGCGCACACGTGCTACCTCGTATTTGCATGTCTTGGCATTACCAGCACATATCGGCTAACATTTAATGAAAAGGATATTGATTACAATATAAATAAACATTCATTTATTTGATGATAAGCAATGAAATACTGTGTTTTATCAGTGAAATAAAAGTGTTATTCTACACTGCGGAATATATAGTTTTATTTCCACAGTAGCTGCCGGGACTACTTTTTTAATGTGCAATCAACACAAATGCATGCACATTAACACGGCTCACAAGATATATTCCTACTGTTATACTGTTAAATCCACTGTTTATTTAATTACTTTCTTTCTGTGACGTTAATGGTTTCAAAATAAGATGAAGTCGTGTAACGTTTCGTTACGTCATCGTGACTAGGAAATAAATAGGGCGCGTAGCTAGGTGTATAAAACGGTTTAATTACTTAAATAATTGCTTGTAAAATCATAAAAGAAAAAGAAAATTTGTTGTTTTGTCGTGAATAACATATTTTATTTCATCTCGATTGATTGATTGAATTGGATTTTATAGTCGCACCAACAGCTAAGGTCATATGGCGACTTTCCAGCTTCCATTGGTGGAGGAAGACCCCAGGTGCCCCTCCGGGCAATTTTCGTGCATGGGCGGGCACCTGGGTAGAACCACCGACGTTCCGCAAGCCAGCTGGATAGCTTCCTCACATAAAGATTCCTAGGCCCCTGAGGGATCGAACCTACAGCGGTGAGGGGCAAGTGATTTCAAGTCAAAGACGTTAACCACTCGGCCACGGACGCCCCTATTTCATCTCGAAGTGAGAAAACTTTTATATTAACACTCATGCTTCGCATTCGTGAAAATATAAAGTTTTCTTACTTCTCGATGAAAAAAATAGGTTATTCACTCCAAAACAACAAATATCCTCTATTTATTATTATGCTTCCGATATCTGGAGTATAATTTATAAGTAAGGCATTTATAATCTCATTGGAAATATTCTTCCGATTTTCCGGAGTCTGATATATTCAATAACCTGCCTATATCAATATTTCCGATTGTCCGGAATATACTTTAATATTTCCGATTGTCCGGAATATACTTTAATATCTTCCGATTTTCCGGAGTCTAATATATTCAATGACCAGCCAAAAATGCCATTGTTTTTCAAACAGGGCGGCGGTCCTTTTTCAATATTTCCGATGTCCGGAATATACTTTAATATTTCCGATGTCCGGAATATACTTTAATATACTTCCGTTTTTCCGGAGTCAAATATAGTCAATGTCTATTTAAAATATTTCCGATTATCCGGAATATGTGATTATAAGTCGAATTGACAAAATTGCTAATCGTCCGGAATATACAATAATTATAAGTAAGATATGCCAATGTCCGATTGGTTGGAATAGGGATTTATAAATGCCAAGATGTCCGATTTGTCCGGAATATGGAACTATATTTCCGGGAATGTTATCAACTGTCAAAATTTCCGATTGTCCGGAATATAATGAATATATTGTGATCTGAAAATTAATATTTCCGACTGTCCGGAATATAATAAATATATGTTGATCTGAAAATTCAACTAATTCTAAGAAATTATAATGCTATATTAAATACATAAAATCAGCCATGGCCAATTTTACCAAAAAATAACACTAGAAGGATGTTCCATGGATTACTTGCGTCGCCTGCATGTGCTTATTTCAACAAGAACTATCTAACTATAACATTTGAAGACATTTTAAAGTGTTAAAGTTTTATGAAAAGGGCGTAACTCTGCATTGAATAATTGATAAGAAAGAACAGAATAAAGTTTCATGACCATAGGTCAATATTTTGGTAGGACATGCATTCTGGTTTCAGGTTAACGTTTTGTGAAAATGGCATAACTCTGCATTGAATAATTAATAAGAAAGAACAGAATAAAGTTTCTTGACCATAGGTCAGTATTTTGGTAGGACATGCGTTCAGGTTTCCGGTTAACGTTTTATGAAAAGGGGAATAACTCTGGATTGAATAACTGATAAGAAAAAAAAAGAAAAAAATACCAGTATAAGGTTTCATGACCATAGGTCAATATTTTGTAGGGTTATGAGTTATGATCTAGATAAGGTCGCAGGTTCAAGTCTTAGGAAAAGGGGCATACCTCTGCCGAAATGAGTCAGAGTAATTGAACATGTGAATGGATTGACTTATTGATAAGAATCAACTTATAAAGTGTCATGTCAGTTTTTAGCTCTACTGATCAGAGATGCCGTGGTGCGGCGTCCGTCGTCCGTCCGTCTGTCTGTCTGTCCGTAAACTTGTTTGCAGCGACTACTCCTCTGAAACTACTAAATGGATTTTCATGGAACTTTGCAGAAATATTTCCCATGAAGTCTAGTTGATCCTAGCAAAAATTCATGTTGATGTAAAATCCATTTATGGGACAGCTAAAAATAGATTTTTAAAAAAACAAATTTGTAGCGACTACTTCTTGAAAACTCTAAGTGATATTGATATGGGACTTTTTCTAAACTGATCAGCATGACATGATGTTGGTCCTTGTCGAAAATCGTTTTGATTCGACGTTAAACATGGCTGCCAGTGGCCATCTTTGTTTACATAGAGTTATTTAGTAAAAACTTGTAGCGACTACTCCTCTGAAACTACTTGACGGATTTCCATGAAACTTCACAGGAATGTTGCTCTTGATGTCTAAATGATCATAGCAACATTTCAGGTTGGTCGAAAATTCAAGATGGCCGCCACAGCTAAAAATAGATTTTCAAAAAAACAAGTTTGTAGCGAGTACTCCTTGAAAACTATAAGTGATATTGATATGGGACTTTTCTAAAATGATCAGTATGGAATGATGTTGATCCTTGTCGAAAATTATTTTGATGCGACGTTAAACATGGCCGCCAGCGGCCATCTTTGTTTACATAGAGTTATATAATGAAAACTTGTAGCGACTACTCCTCTGAAACTACTTGACGGATTTCCATGAAACTTCACAGGAATGTTGCTCTTGATGTCTAATTGATCCTAGCAAAATTTCAAGATGGCCGCCACGGCTAAAAATAATTTTTCAAAAAACACGTTTGTAGCGACTACTTCTTGAAAACTATAAGTTATATTTATATGCGTCTTTTCCTAAAATGATCAGTATGGCATGATGTTGATCCTTGTCGAAAATTATTTTGATTCGACGTTAAACATTTCTGCCAGCGGCCATCTTTGTTTACATAGAGTTATATAATGAAAACTTGTAGTGATATTCCTCTGAAACTGCTTGACGGATTTTCATGAAACTTCGCACGAATGTTGCTCTTGATGTCTAATTGATCCTAGGGAAATTTCAGGTCGGCCGAAAATTCAAGATGGCCGCCACAGCTAAAAATAGATTTTTAAAAAAAATTGTAGCGACTACTTCTTGAAAACTCTAAGTGATATTGATAAGGGACTTGTATTTTGAAAAATTATTTTTAGCCGTGGCGGCTAAAAATATATTTTCAAAATACAAGTTTGTAGCGACTACTTCTTGAAAACTATAAAGGATATTGATATGGGACTTTTTCTAAAATGATCAATATGACATGATGTTGATCCTTGTCAAAAATTATTTTGATTTGACGTTAAACATGGCCGCCAGCTGCCATCTTTGTTTACATAGAGTTATATAATGAAAACTTGTAGCGACTACTCCTCTGAAACTACTTGGATTTTCATGAAACTTCACAGAAATGCTGATCTAGCTATCAAAAACCTATCAGTAGAGATTCAAGGTCATTGACCTCTTGTTTAGTATTCTATATAGATTAATAACCGGGGGTCATTTTTCTATATAAGATTTTGACCCGGCAGACATTATTCATTGGGGTCGATTTATTTCATTACACCGGCACAGCAACTCAGCGTCGTTTGAGGTTTAATAACACTAAATCAGCCGGATGTGCTCGCCTGGTGCATCGAAAGTAGTTCTGTATTAATGAGTGCTAATCTTTTTTTTTCTTTAAAACTTTTTTTAGTGCAGATTCCTGTTATTTTTGTCTGTAACTGTATTCTGGACATGTTGTTGATATTTGAAAATGCAGCTCATCATGATTTTGACAGTTTTTTATATAAATTTGAGAAGTGAAAGTAGACAGGGTATGAAATTGCAAGGGGTAAAAAATAGCGTTGACCTTTGACCCGGTGTTAGTATACAGCTGAAGAAATGTTTCTTAGAAGATATTCAACCCCTATTTCCTTGTTGATGTTTAATAGCAGACATATTTATTTGCATGATAAATTAAGTTTCCCAGAATTCTAACCAGGTTTGAGTTTTTAACAGGTTGTCAACATTCTAACTTTACTGTGAAAGGGCAATGGAGACTCATTTACGCTATTATAACCTATAAAAAAGACACATATACTAAAACCATAAAAATGCCCGTTATTACATTGCTCATGGCGACTCCCACTACCTGTATAAATTATGTTATAGTTTAAAGGGACACATGGCACTCTTGAAGTTTTTATCAAACATTACACTTAGTCTCTCGATTTATTAATCCAATATTGTTTTAACTTTAAATCTGCTTGCATATATTTTAAATACAATTTTGATTTTTCACCTTTTCTTTGTTGTTTTACCATAGGTGGGGAATATATCATTGGTGAAATATAATCAACAGTTAGTAATATACAAAACATGTTGCTTTATACTATTCTTATAACTACCATTAATGATTGATCAAATGTAATTTATATAGCCGTTGGTATTACACAAATCAAGAGTGTCATGTGTCCCTTTAAAGGCCACTGTCGTGTCCTGGATATTAGACATAATTATCGCTCATCCTCAAAAAGACTGGCTTACGTACTTGTTTTGAATCACAGGTATTCGGCGCGTAATTTGGTCACTACTACCCCCCACCCCCTCTACTACCCTCTACCCACACCAAAAACAAACAAACATCATCCAAAAAGTCATTTCAATATACACTGTATATACCAAACACTTTTTTTTTGGAAAGCTTTAAAATGTTATGAAATGACTTTTTGGATGATGTTTTTTTTTGTTGTTTTTTATGGTGTGGGTAGAGGGTAGTAGAGGGGGGTGGGGGGTAGTAGTGACCAAATTACGCGCCGAATACCTGTGTTTTGAATTCCTTACTTTGCATTTTATAATCAACACCGAATACAGGTTAAGGGGATATGGATAGCAATATAACTGTGTAATTTGTCATGTTAATTGATATGTGACATGTTAATTGATATGTGTCATGTTAATTGATATGTGTCATGTTAATTGCAAGGTCTATATTAATACAAGGCTTTCGTATGTCTCAATAAATAGAATAGCCATTGCTAGGAATCCCCTTTTCAGTTTTTCAGTATTTCTTCATCTTTGTGAACAATAGAGTTAAATTGAAACGCCATTCTTCATCTCTTCTCCCTTTGAGATCCAATATAACCTAATATGATGTGTAAACGGGACATAAAACCCCATTTCCATTTATGTCATTTCCGTTTTAAAATGCATTACATCACGGATCACGGCTATAATTAATCAAAGGGTAAACCGATGGTGCATTGTGTGTTTGAGAAACGGAACATTACAGAACCCATAATCATGATAAACAATGAAAATCGACCTAAATTGTCTGCCATGGTCCTTTATATACCCCTGGTGCTTGGTGCAATTAAACAACAGTTGCTGTACTTATTGTTTCTGCATCGTGCACGAGGAGGACGCATTCTTGGGCAGACCGACTTTTATATAAATGCAACCTAATGTTTAGGCAGTGCATAAGCTAAACAACAATATTACAGTGAAACAATAAATTCAAATAAGCGAAATCCTAAACAACTATGGAATAGTTTACATGAGTTATCTGGATTTAAAAATCAAGTTCAGTCCAATTATATAAATGAAATCCTATAATTGATCCGTATTTGGCAGCAAATACATTTAATACACACTTTTCTACAGTTTTTGAAAAGTATCAAGCAAATAACGCGCCCGTCACAAATTACACTAACGTCCCACTAGAAAATCTCATCGACGACAAAATGCGAACGTCTCCGAAATTTAATATTCCACTGGTACCTCTGTCCTTTGTTGAAAGTCAACTTAAATCTCTTGATACTACCAAGTCTACCGGTTCCGACGAAATGAGTGCCAGATTTTTGAAAATGTCTGCTACTGTAATCGCCCCCATTCTTACGAAAATATTTAACACCAGTATACTCACTACTATCTACCCACAATTATTCAAAAGAGCAAAAGTAATCCCAGTGCATAAAACGGGTCCTAAAAACGACAATGCCAATTATAGGCCAATATCAATACTTCCTGTTATTTCTTTAATATTTGAACGTCATGTTAGTATACATTTGAGACGGCATCTTGAAGAAAATAGGTTGTTTTATTCACGACAATCTGGCTTTAGGGCAAATCACTCGTGTCAAACTGCCCTTATACGAATATTAGATGACTGGATTGCAGCCATTGACAACAATGAAATTGTTGGTACTATATTTCTTGATCTGTCAAAGGCGTTTGATTTAGTTGATCATACTATATTGCTGCAAAAGTTAAAAATTTACAAAATAGATAGTTCTGCACTTTCCTGGTTTTCATCATATCTGAATAACAGACACCAGCAAGTTCAGGTTTCTGGTATAACTTCAGAATCTTCACCCATTGTATCGGGTGTACCCCAAGGATCTGTATTAGGTCCCTTATTATTTTTAATCTACATCAATGACCTGCCATTATCTATGGAAAACACAGTCACGGATATTTTTGCAGACGATACAACGCTTTCAACTTCTAATTTATCTCTTGTCGATGCTGCAAATTCACTCAATAATGACCTTATCAACGTCAACGCCTGGTGCGATACTAATCGCATGTCTATCAATGCATCAAAAACAAAAATAATGTATCTCTCATCTTAGAACAAAATAAATCATATTTATCATAATGCCCCTTCGATTCAGTTCAAAGATGAAACTATTAATTGTAGTTACGAAGAAAAAATACTCGGTGTTACAATTGACAATACCCTCTCTTGGAATACCCAAATTGATAAAGTTCTGAAAAAATGTAATTCATTGTTATACCTGTTATCTTGCATAAAGATTTACCTTTCTATACCTATGCGCAAATTATTTTTCAATTCTTATATCTTACCCCATCTTGATTACTGTTGTGTGATATGGGGAAATTGTAATACTTCTCTCGAAGATAAACTTGTAAGGTTCCAAAAAAGAGCTGCACGACTTATCCTAGATAAAGATTTCGATACTCCTTCCGTGGAACTTTTTACCGAACTCAGTTGGATGACATTTCCCGAAAGAGTTATATTTCAAAAAGCAATCATTATGTTTAAAACAGTTAATGATCAGGCCCCTGCTTATCTTAAAGACGCATTTACTCTAACTTCAAATGTCCATATGCGGAATCTAAGATCATCATCAAATCTTCAGCTATATTCCCCCAGACCCAATAGTGAGTTATTCAGAAAGTCATTTGCTTATTCAGGCTCTAAAGTGTGGAACTCTCTTCCCCACCATATACAAAATGCCCAATCTGTAAATCAATTCAAAACATTGTATTTACAGTGGATTCACCATCCGATATATTAGTAAATGACTAAGTCTTGCAGTTCTATTTAAACATATTTCCATTTACTGAATATACCACTTAAAATGCATTTTTACTTGTAAATATTGTATATATTGTATTGTTGAGGGCCTCATGGTAGATTGACTAGTTTCAAATGAGTTCTCTCGTTAAATAAAGTCTTTATTATTATTATTATTATTATTATCATAATTGTTTGAATATCAATACGCATAATGAAGATAACTATATCTATACTTCATAATCCCTTTTTTATTGTTTGTATTAATTTATTCACATTGTGTAATTGATAAATTTGACATGTTGTATATGCCCCTTGTGGGCCATTTATTGGTAATACAACGCTATTATATTATATGCTATGCTATGCTATGCTATGCTATGCTATGCTATGCTATGCTATGCTATGCTATGCTATGCTATATTCTATGCTATGCAATATGCTATGCTATGCTATGCTATATTCTATGAAATTCTATGCTATGCTATTCTATGCTATGCTATTATATGATATGATATTCTATTCTATTCTATTCTATTCTGTGCTATATATGCTATGCTATGCTATGCTATACTATGATATGATATGCTTTTCTATTCTGTGTTATTATATGCTATTCTATTCTATGCTATGCTATGCTATGCTATGATATATTATGCTATGATATATTCTGTGCTATATATGCTATGTTATGCTATGCTATGATATGCTATGCTATGCTATGCTATTCTATGCTATGCTATGCTATGCTATGCTATGCTATTCTATGCTATGCTATGCTATTATATTATATCATATTATATTCTATGCTATGCTATGCTATGCTATGCTATGATATGTAATATTATGCTATATTCTATTCTATGCTATGCTATATTATATTATATTCTATGCTATGCCATGTTATGATATGATATGCTATGCTATTCTATTCTATTCTATGCTATGCTATGATATGTTATATTATGCTACGCTATAGTCTATGCTATGCTATACTATATTCTATGCTTTGCTATGCTATATTCTATGCTATGATATGCTATATTATGTTATGCTATGCTCTATGCTATATTCTATGCTATGATATGCTATGTTAGGTTATACTATGCTATGCTATATTCTGTGGTATGCTATGCTATATTCTATGCTATGCTATGATATGCTGTATTATATGCTATGTTATATTCTATACTATGCTATGCTATATTATATGCCATGATATGCTATGTTATGCTATGCTATATTCTATGTTATGCTATGCCATGCTATATTCTATGCTATACTATGCTAAATGCTATACTATGCTATTTTCTATTCTATGCTATGTTATGCTATGCTATATTCTATGCTATGCAATACTATGCTATATTCTATGCTATGCTATACTATGAATTGCCATGCTAAAGGTTTTCAGCTCAAATGTCACTATATCACTCAGCAACAGATAAAAATACGATATACTTTGAATTAAGGATGTAACTATATTCCGTAATGTGTGTTTGTATAATGTATGCCCTGATTTTCTTAAGACAAGTTCCTTATTTGCAGAACTGAGATGTAATATATCTAACGTGTTGTTTTTGGCTTCCCTTAATGATAAACAAACGCAGGCGTCCGTCTGTCGGTCCGTCATGACGTCTACATGAAAGGGATGGTTTAATGTTTGTCCCCAATCTTGTCTTGTCGTGTTGCTTAACAGTTTATTCTGTTGTTGCTCCGCTGCCAAGTCAATGAGTACTTCCTCTGTGGCTTGCTAGGCTCCCAAGAACTTGGTTTAAACCCCAGTTGACCCTAACAAGGCGGTAGCGATATTGTCACATTGAATGATACATTTCCTGTCCGGCTTTTATATATACTATCTTGTATTTTATATTCATATATACATGATCAAACGTGTGTTTGTACTTATATCGCCTCGTTCATTCGTTTTATATGTAGGTTCAACTCTAAACACATGTAAATTGTGATACTATAACCATGCAATCTACCTTTTCTTTTCACTATATAAGGGTTGACTCTGACTACAAAAAGGGAGATACGACAATGTTGAATTGTGTATCTCTTTAAACCTGCATATAATATACATTAAATCAAATTTTGAGTTTTTTCAATTTTTTTAGTTATTCTTCCAAATACGTAGATGTATTATTGGTTCACTATAATCAGCAGTTAGTAAAATGTAAATAGAATTTTCTTCGAACTAATCTTATAATTAATATTAATGATTGCACATATGCGAACTATGTAGAAGAACTAACGGGACGACGCGAGTTTTAAACAAATCAAATTGCGTGTGTCCCTTTAAGCGCGCTGTCCGAATTAACATTATGGAGTACTATGCGGGTACTGGGAGTATGACGTTTATGAATGCGAACGGTGAAAGCTTAATTGATTATGTTATTATGTCTAATGAGTTGTTTAAACTGATTGGAAAGTTTATAGTTCATGATTTTTATTCTTTTTCATCACATTCACCTATACAGGTCAGTCTTAAAATTAAAAATGTTGAAGCAGTTAGCGATGATAGTAATATAAAGTATAAAAATAAAATACGTTGGGATGACAATAAGAAAACTCAATATAAGGATAAATTAAGTGTTGATTCGGGTAAATTTGAGGAAATTGTCGATAACATCATTACCGAAAATATTAATTTTAATGAAGGTGTTGATACATTTGCTAACAATCTGTACAAATGTTCACATTCTATATTCGGGGTGACATATAATAATACAAATACTAATTTAAAAGTCCATAATCCGTGGTTCACGAAGGATTGTAATATTGCACGTGCGGAACTGAGACAGGCGAACAAAGCGTATCGTAAAAATAGGTCATTTAATACTTGTATTGTACTTGCCGGTAAGCGGCGTCATTATCGAAAGATTAAAAATTCGGCTAGATACAAATATACTGTTAATCAAAAAAATGTATTGCACAATCTATCGCGAAGTAATCCAAAAAAGTTTTGGGACGAAATTAGGCGATTAAAGGGGAATAAGAAGCAATCTAGTTGTAATTTGAGTGCTGACGATTTTTTAACTCATTTTGAAAATTTATTTTCTGCAGAAGATATGTATAGTAACGGAGATGTTATTAATAGATTGTCGGCTGCAGATCAGATTTTACGTAATGTCGAACAATTAGACAGTTTATTTACTTTAGACGATGTTAACAAGGCTATATTATCCCTTAAAAGACAAAAGAGTGCTGGATTTGATTTATTACTTCCGGAAATGTTTATTGATGGGATCAACATATTATCACCTATGCTATATAAATTATTTAACTACATGTTTGAAAAGGGTATATACCCAGATTCTTGGACAAATGGTATCATTGTACCAGTGCCAAAACGGGGTAATTTAAACGATGCAAATAACTATCGAGGTATAACTTTGACTAGTATATTTTCTAAAATATTTTCTAATTTACTTGATGTACGGTTAAGAAAATGGGCTAATGAAAATAATATTTTATCCGACTCCCAATTTGGCTTCAGAAATAAGAAAAGCACGATTGATTGTTGTTTTATTTTACAAAGTTTAATAAATAGGATAATTAAACGGGAAAAAAAAAACTATACTGCTCTTTCATCGACTTCCGTAAAGCCTTTGATCTTGTGTATAGAGATGGAATATGGTTAAAATGAATTAATTATGGTGTTTCTACCAAAATGGTGACTATGTTGAGAGCAATGTATGCTAGTGTTAAATCTTGTGTGAAGGTTAATGGGTCATTAAGTAACTTTTTTGATAGCTACATGGGCGTGAAACAAGGTGAATCATTGTCTCCCCTGTTGTTTATTTTATTTATAAATGATATGAATGAATCATTAAGTAACGGAACATTTGATACTGTTACAATAGATGAATTACACTTATATTTATTATTGTTTGCTGATGATACCGTTCTGTTTTCTTATTCAAAGGAAGGACTGCAATCTTTACTTGACCAATTATGTATTTATTGTAAAAAATGGGGAATAATAGTTAACACTGATAAAACCGTTGCCATGATTTTTAAAACTGGTACAAGAATTGAAAATGTTGATATATTTTATGACGGTAATAAGATAAATAATGTTAATAAATTTACTTATTTAGGAGTCACATTATCCGCTAATGGTTCGTTTTATCAAGCACAAAAAACGTTAGCACAACAAGCAATGAAAGCGCTATTTTCACTAAGTTCTTTGTTTAATATTGTCCCTCTTGAAATATCGGAAAAAATAAAATTGTTTGATACAATGGTTGCTCCTATATTAAACTATGGTTCCGAAATATGGGGATTGCATAATGCTCCTGATATTGAACGCGTTCATGTTAAATTTCTAAAACAAATATTAGGAGTAAGAAGTCAAACTTCTAATAATGCCGTATATGGCAAATTAGGTAGATTGCCGTTTGCTGTCATAAGACGGATTAGAATAATAAAATATTGGTTTAAAGTGATGAAAAATCCTGATAGTTTAATGAGTAAAGTTTTTAATAATGATACAGATGTAAATGGTAACATACTGAATAAAAGTTCGTGGTCATATCAAGTAATGTCTATGTTAAACAGTCTAGGATTTAATTATCTATGGAATAATACCAATGTAACAAATATCCAAATTGAAAGAGTTATTGAACGAATAATTGATCAGTATCTACAATTATGGTATTCACAAGTAGATGCATCGCCAAAACTTGAAAGTTATAAAATGTGTAAATCAGTATATGAAGTTGAAAAATATATATGTTCAGTTAGTAATGTTAATCATAGAAAAGCATTAACACGTCTAAGATGCTCTGCACACAAATTAGCTATATAAGAAGGTAGATTTCGTAATATAGATCGTTATTTAAGAGTGTGTGTCCATTGTAATATGAATGTTGTTGAAAATGAGTACCATTTTCTAATGATTTGTCCAAAATATAGAAACTTACGTAAAGAATGTTTGCCTAAATATTACTGCTCCTTTCCAACAAAACAAAAATTCATTTCACTTATGAAATCTGATCAATCGGGTTTGTTAAAACGTTTAGCTAAGTATGTGTTTTTAGCAAATGAATTAAGAAATAAAGTTGATTTATACAAAATAATGAATAACACTTGAAAATATATTTACTATATAAGTTGAGGAACTCTGTAAATACTACATTTAATTAATTTGCCTTAATTGAATATTGAATATTGAAAATTGTTAATAACATTTAACTAATAACTATATATTCTTTTTTTGATGTAGTGTAAAGAGTGAATGTATATATGTATTATGTTTCTTCTCTGTATGTTTTTGTAACCCGCCTAGTTCAAGGCAATAAACATGTATATGTTATGCCAATAAACTATTTTGAACTATTTGAACTATTGTGTCCGCTGTGTCACGGCCGTGGTGTTAGATGATTGTTGAAGCAAGTAGTGCAATCCATCATGGCTGTTTATACGGTTAATTAAATCAGCCCGTGTATGTCGGTAATAACTCTCTTTCATTGACGCGTTCATGTTGTCAACAACATCTTATCTCCACTAAGTCTTGTTATTTGGAAGAAAAAACACACATGTCATTTCAAAGAAGTACGTATGACATTGTATAGAACGTCACCTTAATAGTAAAGTAACGCTCGCGTTTTATATATCAATTAAGCTGACCTCTAGCCAGTAGGTGTAGTATACGGATGAGCATTCGTACCAGGTGCGAGTTTGTTGTTTTTTTAATTTAAAAACTCGAAAGTTCAACGTTTATTGAAATTTCGGTTAATTCAAAATTTCGACTTATAACTCGAAATTGCAAGAAACTTAAGTCGACTAAATTAAAAAAAAAATAACACGAATATTTCGAAATTTCGATTTACCTATCTCGAATCACTAAGTCGAATTTTCACTTAGTAACAAGAAATTTCGACACAATTTACATATCTTGACATGTCGACTTACTAACACGAAGTTTGAATCAGTAAGTCGAAATTTCAATATTCAATATCAATGCTTCAATATCCTCAAGATACGTAAGTCGAAATTTCGAGTTCTTAAGTCGAAAAATCGAGATACGTAACATGAAATTCTCTGGTTATTAAGTCGAAAGTTTGAGTTGTTAAGTCGAAATTACGAGGAGATACGTAACTTACGGAAGCGTAAGTAAGTCGACATTTTGAGTTGTTGAGTCGACATTTCAAGAAACGTAATTTCGAGTTACTAAATTAAACAAAAAATCGGTAGAATCAATGGATGCTCCATATAATGTATCCTCAACTTATCATATGGCCTTGTATCACCCATCAGTATTAAAAAAAAAACAGTTCCATTAGTAGTTTTTGACTTATGCTGCAGACAACAATTACAAGTATAAAATTACAAGGGAACTCTAATTTGAATGAAGATTGGTTGTAGATCTCTGCACTTTCTGTATTTGCCTTTATCATTGTGTGACGTTTCACTGCAGTCCCATTAGTAGTTTTTGAGTTATGCTCCGGTCAAGTAGAAAACTGCAAAGAGCAATGCCTCTATTTTGAATTAAGATAGATAGAGTTATGGTTTTGTGTTCTGCACTTTCTCTCATTGCCCTTTATCATTGTGTGAAGTTTCATGCATTCCCATTAGTAGTTTTTGAGTTGTGCTCTTGCCAAGAATTAGAAGTATAAAATTCCAAAGGGCAATAACTCTATTTTGAATTAAGATAGAGTTATTGTTTTGTGCTCTGCACTTTCTCTCATTGCACTTTATAATTGTGTGAAGTTTTATTACAGTTCCATAATATAGTCCCATAAGTGATTTCTGAGTTACGTTTCGGACAAGAATTATAAGTATAAACTTACAAAGGGCAATAACTCTAACATAAATGAAGACAGAGTTACGGTTCTAACACTTTACATCTCCTCTCATTGCCCTGTTTAATTGTTTGAGGTTTCACTGCAGTCACACTAGTAGTTTTGCAGTTATGCTCCTGAAAAAAAAATTAAGTGTACAATTACAAAGGGAAATAACTATAACTTGAATGAAGGCAGAGTTACGGTTATTGCACTCTGCACGTCCTTTCATTGCCCTCTATCATTTTATGAAGTTTTATTGCAGCTCTGTAAGTAGTTTTGAAGTTATGCTCCGGACAAGAATTCTAAGTATGAAATTACAAAGGGCAAAAACTATAATTTGAATAAACACAGAGTTACGGTTCTTGCTCTCTGCACTTCCTCTTATTGCACTCTATCACTGTGTGAAGTTTCATTGCAACCCCTTAAGTAAATTGAAGTTAAGCTCCAGACAAGAATTCTAAGTATAAAATTACAAAGGGCAATAATTAAAGAGTTACGGTTATTGCAGTATGTACTTCCTCTCATTGCGCTTTATCATTGTTTGAAGTTTCCGTGTATTCCCACCAGTAGTTTTGAAGTTATACTCCGGACAGAAATGGGACGGAAGGACGGACAAAGCGGCGATTATATATTTCCCCGAAAATTTTGAGGAGCGTAAAAGAAAAACGCACTTGACAGTAATGCTCTTCCGTAGTAGTTTCATTAATAAGTGATAGATACACATGTTTGTGACCGCATTCTGTTGATTTCAGGTGAAGGAAGTCGTGGTTGAAATATCGAGTGACGTGCTAGACCAGCTTAAACTGGTTCAAGACCAGTTTAAACTGTTCAAGACCAGTTCAAACTGGTTCATAACCGTTACGTTAATTAACAATCCTTTCTCAAAATGCTATATATAGGTTAACAAAGAGGTAGGCAGGCCATCATTGCTCGTTAGCTGTTACCTAGAGATAGAAGTCATGGTTGATAAGCTAGTGTTCGTTGTCTTTTGCTGTTTCGTAGTATCAGGTGAGTCAGTTTTAACTTTAAAGTGCACATTGAACATAAGATGCTGTTAGTTTGCTATATTAAATATGTGTCTGTGATTTGTATAGGAACTATTAGGTATCTACCTGTACTCGTTTGCTCAACTGCGAAATATTGCTCGGCCTTTTCCCGTCAGTGACGGGAACGCCAAATGACCAATCGGAACTGCCTCGTCGGATTCCGTCACTCGGAAATTGGCGAAGAGTTCCGATTGGTTTTGTTTGTTTGACGTAACGTCGTCTTCGCGTTCACGTGCAAACTGGTGTAAAAAGGCGTGAATCATTAGAAATATTTTAAAATAAAATATCATTGTAAAGTATGCTCCGCACTCGTTCTTATATCGGGGCCATTTCTCTACCTCGGGAGATATACAAAGGACAAATTAAAAATAAAATGGTATTCATCTTCTAAGTCGGTACCGTTACACAATGTACAATATCTTTGATTTGTATCAGTTATATTATAAGCATATCTGTCAGTTTTAATTCTAAGTCTATAAGAAGATAATCTTAACTTCGACAAGATCGTTCTTAATTTCAATGGCAAATCATCCATATAAACATCATGTGAAAATCAGGTCATAGCATGTTTATACATAAATAAAACATGATTATTTTCTATATCACTGTTTCATTTTTGAACAAAACTATCAATTATACTTTGTTTAATCAAGACATGTAATGTGTTCATATCAAGTTGGGTCGTTCTAAACATAACTATAGCCACAGTGAATCAAAATGGTTTTAACATTACTTGCTCAATTCTGCATTCCTCTTTCACAGTTTTTCGCTGCAAAAGTCTCTTGATTTAAATTCAGTGATTCAATATAATTAAATACAGTGGGTGTTGGATGGGCTGGGGTGTGGTGGGACCGGATGGTGGGTGAAAGGGGGTATGGATCCAATATCATCATCTTCTTCCAAATCTGAGATAATCATATAATTATACCGTGATCGTACAATTGCTCTGGACACCGTATATAACACACTATTACAAAGTTAATAGGATTGGAACGAAATAATTATTCTTACAGAGTTCCTCCCTTTGGTATTTAACAAATACTAAAGATGTTGGCGTTAAACACAGATTAACGTGGAGATGACAGTTTGTTTAATTTATACACGTATTATTTGAATAGAAAGAAAAAGATCGATTGGAATAATAAAATGTTCACAACTGGCACGTAACTCCTCATACTATAAATTAAACTGTATAGAGCTCTTTGGGGATAGTGTCCTAATTTGTAGGTACTAGATTCCCTTGGAATCCCGTACTGAGTTGCATTCCTTGCTGGTGACAAAGTATGTTTTAGTAGAGTTTCAAATAATATAAACAAGCTGACAGTTACCAGTATATGTTGCTTTTAACAACCCGTTTATTTGTTTGTTCACTGTTTAGGATTAGCGGGAGTTCTCCCCACAAATGGTGGGAGATCGGGTGGTGGAAGATCTGGTGGCAGGACGAGCCGGCATGGGTCTTGTTCAGTAGACAAACCATGTACGAAGACAGGCTACGTTTGTCAAGATCTCGTCTGCCGTCGGGATCGGTCTTGTTCTGCGGAAATACCATGTACGAGAACAGGTGCCACTTGCGTAAATTCTGTTTGCGTTGGTGGAAAGAGAAGTTCAGACTGGGATCGTTCTTGTTCTGCGGTAAAACCATGTACGAAGACAGGCTACGTTTGTCAAGATCTCGTCTGCCGTCGGGATTGGTCTTGTTCTGCAGAAAAACCATGTAGGAGGACAGGTGCCACTTGTGTAAATTCCGTTTGCATTGGCGGTAAGAGGTCGGGTGATGGAGAGAGATTGGGTGGCCGTCGGGATCGTGTTCGCTCAGGAACGGGTGAGTTGATGTAGTCTTATATCTTTGATAATCCTATACATGTACTTTGTACAGACATTAAAAGCTGTGCTATGTCAAGCTATGTTCACCGGCTGAGCTAAAGTTCCTGATGATATCTGAAAAAAAGTTTTATAAATGAATATGGGATATTGAAGCATCAGTTGTTCATTGAAGCTCTTATTATAGGCTGCACGAACTGTAAGGTCATGTATCTATAGTAAAATACTTGTTAGAGAGCATGGGTATTAATTATGTGTGATTATTTCAGGGGGGTGGAAATATGAGTATGTTCATATTAAATTTTAAACAAAGATTATCAGACACTTTTATCCAAAACTGGAATTATCGTATACAGGATTCTTCGAGAGCTAAAACGTATTCATTTTTTTGTGTATTCTCATATAAATCATATCTAGAAAATGTTCAAATAAGAAAATTTAGAGTAGCACTGTCTAGATTGAGAATGTACTCCCATAGGTTACAAATAGAAGCGGGTCGTTCACACAGTATTCCTATTAATGAGCGCAAATGTTGTATATGTGACGTTTTAGAAGACGAATACCATTTTATATTGGAATGTACTTTAGAACTAAGAACAAAACTTACCAATCGATACTATTGGCAAAGACCAAATATTCCCAAATTTATAGAACTGGCTCCTTATGTATGTGATGGTTTTAAAATTCGAAATGACATATATTACAATCAATAAATACTAGTACTCTCCCACGAGGTACTCTAACAACAATACTACTGTCTGTGACACGTGGATTTGAATAATGTTTCTCTTTTAAACAATTGCTTATAGTAAAACTTATACATGTTACAAATATCATAATTAAAACTGATTTAGAATGTTATTATATTGTACAGAATATGATATTATGTAATGTTTGTTACTGCCATCGACCTCTGCAATTGAAAATTATTTGTGTATTTGTATACTCATGGACCAAATGGTCTACTGTATTTGTTGAATAAAACTAAAAAAACTATCTATATTTACGGAATCCTGTTAGGGCCATCTCGATCTCGCGTTTTCAATTTCGCGAGATTGCGAGATTGCGAAAAATAAAATTCGCATTCTCGTCCTGTTCTACATTCACTAAGAGTAAAACAATTAGAACAAACGTTATGACCGTTCCAAGGCCGTACCCTCTGCTGTTAACCCGTTTATGTTCGTGGTGTCGCATACTTCGCTTCTATCTATCCTTGTCATTTCCGGTTGTTTTGCGTGTTTGGATGTGAATACTATTTCCTGCTCGACTTTTGATATAAAAGTCGATCGGGAAAACATTATTCACAGCCAAACATAATACAATGGAAACATTGACGCTTTAAGTTTTTTGTGTGTGTTTTTTTGTGAATTTTATTTTAATATAGAGTTTAGTATTTTATTGCTATATGACACTTTTGTATTATTTTTCATTTCAGGCAACAGAAACGGCAGTTAGGTTTCCGGAGAAGCAGAAATTAAATTCAATACGGTGGTAATGTGCAATAACAAAGTGTGTCGAGCCGAGATTAGTGTTCCGCCCAATGGTGAAGAACACGTGACAGTGAACTATAAAATTTGCATGTCACATCCAATTAATAACAAAATAATAAAAAAAAAATCTTCAAATAAACGTCGTGTTGTTTATAAACATATTTACTTGAGAATGTTTACAACATGTATAATATGATAAAGTACAGAGGTAATGTGACTGAAACGAAGGAAAACACTCTTATACAATCCTTTTCTTGGTATAGAACCGGTTCGAATGTAAGCTGTTTTACTGACATTTTGCCAGTCATTTTCTCAAAATGCCAGTAAACTTTTGAAGCACTTGCAATAATTTGCAAGTTCTAAACTTCCATCTGGTTTAGACAATTGATAAATAGTATAAGTATTTAGATATACTTTAGCGTATAGATAATCATAAACGAGCATGTGTAATGCCAATGAAACAGCATTTAAAAAAAGATAATTAGAATTTATATAAAACTTACAATCTCATTAAAAATCCGGTACAAAATTCGCTTCACTACTTTCCTCTATTTAGCGAAAAGTAGTCTCTCTGATTTTAATGAGATTGATAAAACGTCCAGTTTAGTATGTTTACACTTTAATCTAGCCAATGCTATCCTTGAAAAATAAATACAAACGTAATTAGGGAATTAGTCAATACACATATGACCTTGATTATAACATAAGCTGAGTAGTTATCCTTACACCTTTTATCAAGTTTGTATTTATTATTCAAGTGTAGCTCTGTCTAGACAAAACTGTGTAAAATATTAAAACTTGAAGTTTTCTGGACTATTTGGGTTGTTATATATATAGAGATATACACGCATTAAAACAAACAACAATAACAATGTTAATAAGAGACAAGGCATGTGGCATCATTAACACAAACCGGTTGACAATAGGGCTACCGCCTTGGAACGGTCAGTGGTAAAAAGGTGTTTTTAAGGTCTATTCAATTATAATACGGTTTATGCAGGCATTGCGTGATGTCTTCAGACACCTCACCGGAAACTCATCCCGGATATTCTACCCGTATTCCCTACACGAAGAGTCACAGCTCTATGGTATGTCATAACTCTATATGGTATGTCATAGCTCTATGGTATGTCATAGCTCTATGGTATGTCATAGCGCTATGGTATGTCATAGTTCCATGGTATGTCATAGCTCTATGGTATGTCATAGCTCCAAGGTATGTCATAGCTCTATGGTATGTCATAACTCTATGGTAGTCATAGGTCTATGGTATGTCATAGCTCTATGGTATGTCATAACTATATGGTAGTCATAGCTCTATGGTATGTCATTGCTCTATGGTATGTCATAGCTATATGATATGTCATAGCTATATGGTATGTCATAGCTATACGGTAGTCATAGCTCTACGGTATGTCATTGCTCTATGGTATGTCATAGCTATATGGTATGTCATAGCTCTATGGTATGTCATTGCTCTATGGTATGTCATAGCTATATGGTAGTCAAAGCTCTATGGTATGTCATTGCTCTATGGTATGTCATAGCTATATGTATGTCATAGCTCTATGGTATGTCATTGCTCTATGGTATGTCATAGCTATATGGTATGTCATAGCTCTATGGTATGTCATTGCTCTATGGTATGTCATAGCTCTATGGTATGTCATTGCTCTAAGGTATGTCATAGCTATATGGTATGTCATAGCTCTATGGTATGTCATTGCTCTATGGTATGTCATTGCTCTATGGTATGTCATAGCTCTATGGTATGTCATTGCTATATGGTATGTCATAGCTCTATGATATGTCATAAATATATGGTAGTCATAGCTCTATGGTATGTCATTGCTCTATGGTATGTCATAGCTATATGATATGTCATAGCTCTATGGTATGTCATAGCTATACGGTAGTCATAGCTCTACGGTATGTCATTGCTCTATGGTATGTCATAGCTCTATGGTATGTCATAGCTCTATGGTATGTCATAGCTATATGGTATGTCATAGCTCTATGGTATGTCATAGCTATATGGTATGTCATAGCTCTATGGTATGTCATAGCTATATGGTATGTCATAGCTCTATGGTATGTCATAGCTATATGGTATGTCATAGCTCTATGGTATGTCATAGCTCTATGGTATGTCATAGCTCTATGGTATGTCATTGCTCTATGGTATGTCATTGCTCTATGGTAGTACAAACATAAGAGCTATGATTACTATACAGCTACTTAACAAACGACAAAAGTGTGCATGTATTACGGTATTTATTGTTTATTAAGTATATATGAAAGCATATAAATGTTGTACACAGTTTACTGTTCTACATCATACTAGTATACCGAACAAAATCGTAATATCTAATAACAAACATGTCCACAATTTAAGGGATGTGTTTGTGCCTAAAACACACCGCCTGACACGCCCGTGATTGGAACATATCATTTAGTATCGTATACATCCCCGAACTGAATTTCCTGTTCTCCATGATCATCCATATCAGCGAACACCACGCTTTCCAGCTCGTCTTTACGTTTATGCAAACATGGCAGACCTAAACACAAAATGATGAGTCTGTAGAACAAAAGCATGAGGGTAACGATATTTTTTAGAACGAAAAAAACGAGACTGTACGTAACAAGGTTAATTTCGACCATAATGTACAATCTGACCACGAGGAATGGACCGTCTTGAAGAAATATACCCATGCACGTGACCACAATCTCGATGAACTTGTCACCGCATACACGTGTTATCCATTTTATCCGTGGACTTCGAACATGGCGACATCGTCGCTTGTGCACCAGTATCGGTATAAACTGTATAAAACTCACAGACCACACCGCCATTATCACGTACGTCAATTGGAGATTCGAACGCACGACGTCCTCGTCAAACAAGGCGAGCAGTTCCATGATGTCTGCTGCAATCGCTAGAAACTCAAGAAGCAGGTCGGCAATAAACTCTCGCGAGACGTTCTCACCTCTTGGTAAGATCCAACGACTAAAGACGAGAAGATAAACCAATGACTCCTCTACTATGATCACCCATAGGTCTTCCTCTGAAGGCGATTGCTGAGTGACCAGGTTAACATCCTGCAAGGACAGATTGTTGAATTTAAAGATTGAGTACATTTAAATCATACGTTAGTTTAACAATTTCTGTTATCCTTTAAAAAAAATTACAGCTATAAAATAAGTGTCAGAACTGTTGTTCGCACGTCTGTTTTAGCGCCATCTTATGACCCAACTGTTAAAATACTTACGTTCTTCTAAGACGGTTCCTTAGTTATAATTTCGATTTCTCTATTGACATTTATGAATTAAAACAACATTCCAAATGGAGATTTATATTTAGGGAAGAATAGTGTTCTAACGCCGGATTGCGAATTCAACAGTTTAACTGAAAAACCTAAGTAATGACATTGATTGATTGATTGAATTGGAAGTTATAGTCGCACCAACAGCTAAGGTCATATGGCGACTTTCCAGCTTCCATTGGTGGAGGAAGACCCCAGGTGCCCCTCCGGGCAATTTTCGTGCACGGGCGGGCACCTGGGTGGAACCACCGACGTTCCGCAAGCCAGCTGGATAGCTGCCTCACAGTAATGACATTGAACATGTGTGACAAGTCCCAAAGCTTTCCTACAATTCGTTTTTGAGAAATGAAGAAAAACAAAAACTTTAGCCAAAAACCTTACCCAAAACGTCAAAACACGTAGACGGACAGACAGACAGACAGAAATCACTAAACTGTAAGCCTGGATTTGCTACACAATCCGGCTAAAAACAACTAATATTACCTGTGGCGATACATTTGCTGCTACAGAAGAGTTTAGGGAAGAAGTAGGAAGTGTTGTCGCGTTGAAAACAGTGTTGCGGTCCTGACTTGTTTTGGCGGCGATGTAGCCATCATACTGATTTAACTGTAGAAGCCAGATGCAAGGTATGGTGGTTGACAGGTACAACAAGAAACATGGACACCACCTGTTTTAAAATAAAGTAAAAACGGCTAAAAAGGCGGTTACATGGCGTACAACTGCATTAGCCGTTTCGTTGGTGTCTATGTTCCGACTTAAAATTGTCAAATAATAATATTTTCAATCCTTAAGGTTAATTTAAGCAGTTTACATCCGAGTTCATTCAACAGCTATGGTGAATTCAAATTGCACACCTGAACAAATTGGTATTAACACCATTCTTTGGTGTGTGTGTGTGTGTGTGGTGGGTGGGGGGTAGGGGGGGGGGGGGGGGGGGGGGGGAGTTTTAATGAACATCGTTATAGCCACACCAATGTCCATTTTCAGTCATGCATGATCGTCAATTTCCATTAGAAAATGACAAGCATTTTTATACAAAAGATTGTGTTTATGAAGGAATGCAACTGTAATAAAATGTATTTCTTCATAATGGAAACACGGGCAATAATACATTATAGCTGAATAAAATCCGTCATGTTTCATGTATTACCCAATTTTCTCATTGCAGTATGAATATCGCCTCCAATTGAAATTTCGAGTTCCCTAAGTACAATGTTTTAAACCATTTATAAGCACTTTACCAGCATTCTTCGACAGCAAAACGTTTTACTCTTTACACTTTATATCTCATTCTCGAATATGTATCTTCAATCATACTTTATGAATAACAATAGTATTGAGTGTATTGATAAAGGGCCTATGGCTTCCTTTCTCATGTTTGTTACCAAGAATGTGAAATGAAAAAAAACCCCGCACAATTACCTAAATCAACATATTATAAACAAATAGTTCAATTATTTAACAAAAACAAAAGACATATTAAGCCATTTCATGCTTCTGTCTGTTTTCAACTCCTGAAATAAAATAAAAATAAACCGTTCTCGCTATCATTTTTGGTAATGACAACAAGAAATGATGTGTACGTGCAGTAGAGCTGTTTGTGATAAACTCTTTGGTTGACTCTCAATAACAGAGGAGAGGTGGGTGGAGTTGGGATAGGTGTGGGTTGGGGTGAGGGAGAATGGTTAGTAAATATAGACATTTCAGGTCGATTCTTACGGATGGCGGGAGGTGTACAGTACTGGTTCTACCCAGGAAAAGTGGGTGGTCTGCCTCCACCAAAAAACATCACCGTCATATATAACCTTACATGTGTTGAAAATGACGTAAAACACCATACAAACAAACAAACAAACAAAACATTTCCAACGAAATATTATAAACGGACTATAAATCACAAGCTGCAAGTGAAATTACTGATCAGTTACAATAATTCTGAGCAAAAAGGTATGTTAACATATAAAGTGTGGACCATTCTCCGTGCTTGCGAACATTAAGAAAATAAATACATGTATTATACCCTATATATGATACATACCACGAAGGCTCTATGCCTGCCCTATTTAAGATCATATACTGGCCCTCGATGAGGATCAGTAAGTTCGTGATGCTCAGCAGCCAGTATAAATTGTTGTCATATGCCTCCACCACGCGCCACACCGTCAACAAATTATGACCAATGAGAAGAAGTCTTACAAACATCGACTTGCCAACGGGTCCTTGGTTCCAGTTCGGCTTTTCCTCGTCTGGAGGAAGCTTGTCATTGGCACTAGGATAGCCATAGTTGGTGTCGGTGTCGTCTGCAGTCTCCTGCTGTGTTTGCCAAATTCTCGGCTGGTACGAATATCTATTTAGGGAGAGTCCGTACATGTTATAGAACGCGTTCCCAAGGGGATCAACCGACTCAGGGTTGTTCCACATTTTGCAACGTGAGGTATATTTGAAGAAAAAAATACGATTGACTAACGATAGTTCTTTTCACAATATCGCTATTTACACACTTACAACTTAAGAATCCAATGTTAGTTTAAACTTGTTTATTTTCTTAGCGACATACAGTTGAAACATCGAAGAGACTATCCAGGTATTGCACTGACATGATCCCTTTTAATCAAGCTTCAGATAGTCTTAGTTGCCATGTCAGTGTGTCAACAAGTAATGATCAACAATTATGCGTTTGAGTAGCTGCATTTCATATTGCATAATGTACTCAACTTAATACAATATCTGGTATACCGTAAACGCCAAGAAAAGCATTGAAAATGGGCACCACACAACGCAAAGTTATCATCCAGTAAACCTTTAATCCTATCAACCCGTAATATATGTTTCCTGAATTTGAAAGAGTTATTGAGGTTCACTAAGTATGAAAAATAAGATCACACACGGGATGCATATTAATATTCGCTGATTTCTATCCGTGCGGAAAACACTACCCAACTGATACAGCCGTAAACATACTGTTCCTTATATATACATATATATATATATATATATATATATATATATATATATATACAGATGTATACTAATTCAGCAAAAGATGTAAATGATTAAGGTTTTTCTTCTTGATTATTAGAAATTACTCATGTATCCACAACCTATATTCCTGCTTTTATTGTCATCGAATTCGACACACCAGTTCGTTATCAATCAAAGTTTATGTAAAACAACATATTTATCAAAATGACAATTCATATAAATACAGTCTGTTCACATATGTCCCTATATTTTGTGTTCGAGTAATCATGCATTCGAGTAATCATGCATTCGAGTAATCATACATTCGAGTAATCATGCATTCGAGTAATCATACATTCGAGTAATCATGCATTCGAGTAATCATGCATTCGAGTAATCATGCATTCGAGTAATCATGCATTCGAGTAATCATACATTCGAGTAATCATGCATTCGAGTAATCATGCATTCGAGTAATCATGCATTCGAGTAATCATGCATTCGAGTAATCATACATTCGAGTAATCATACATTCGAGTAATCATACATTCGAGTAATCATACATTCGAGTAATCATACATTCGAGTAATCATACATTCGAGTAATCATACATTCGAGTAATCATGCATTCGAGTAATCATGCATTCGAGTAATCATACATTCGAGTAATCATACATTCGAGTAATCATACATTCGAGTAATCATGCATTCGAGTAATCATACATTCGAGTAATCATGCATTCGAGTAATCATGCATTCGAGTAATCATACATTCGAGTAATCATACATTCGAGTAATCATGCATTCGAGTAATCATGCATTCGAGTAATCATACATTCGAGTAATCATACATTCGAGTAATCATACATTCGAGTAATCATACATTCGAGTAATCATGCATTCGAGTAATCATGCATTCGAGTAATCATGCATTCGAGTAATCATGCATTCGAGTAATCATACATTCGAGTAATCATACATTCGAGTAATCATACATTCGAGTAATCATACATTCGAGTAATCATACATTCGAGTAATCATACATACTGCTGCTACTTATACATACTCAAGGGAAAAAGAAACGTGACACGGGAATTTCCGCTATATATTTTATATACTGCACACTTAATTCCATATATATTCCAAGGAAATCCCAAGATGTTTTGTAAAAAAAAAGTTGCAGTTAGTTAGAGAAAGGTCACAACTGTGATGTTGTAGACGTTTTATTCACAGTAGCCTACATTTTGTAACAAGAAATTCATAAATATTGAAGTTCCTCTTTGTAAAGTTGAGCCATTTCAGTACTGTATTTAACGTAAAGAGTTTGCAAAATGTTGCATCCTAAGTTTGCTCACATGCTTGAGCCAAACGCGTACTCTGTCAATAATGAAACTTTGCAGGAATACTATTTGCTGTTTTCCGTGTTGTTTTAGTCTTTTTTTCCGAAAGGAAAGAGCTTACGTAGCCATGACAGTAGCATATTGTACATACAATATATAGCTGAAATTCCCGTGTCACGTTTCTTTTTCCTTTCAGTATATATGGATTTACTTATTTATATGAATATCTATTTTTTTAAATATATTTTCTTAGGCAGAGGTGAAATCCTAATCTCTGTGTCGACTTAGTAAAAGTTGAAAAGAAACACACCATGCATAAGAAAGTCAGTGAAAAACAGAGAATGTACTTTATATATAACCAGTGAGTCGCAAAATTCCATTTAGGAAATCTAATTAAATCTTGTAGATATTCGATTTGAACATGTGGAGGTATGATTGATGACTGTATCTCACCGGGCCCGCCAAACGCGTCGATGCTTATTTTCTGATTTGTATAAAATATGCTAATTGATTATCTGGGACGTATATGAGTTATAAAAAATAAAATAAAAAATAGGCCGCCTTTCACCTCTCTGTTATGATAAATGTGCTTAATCCGATTATACCTCACTCCTTACACATTCTCAAATATGTTTTATTATAATTCATACATACCGTACAACGGGTTCTCCTTGATGGCAGAGGGCTAAGTGGATGACGGAGCCCAGGAAAATGGCGGACATATTTTATTTTTCAAATCAGAAGTGAATATATAAACTGTGGAGCGCTGTGGTCCAGTGGTAGAGCGTTGGCCATGATCGAAAAGTTGACCCCGCCATGACCATATGTGTTGTGACCCTGAGCAAGACACGTTATATGCATTTGTATATGCAAGAAGACATCGGGAGTGACTAAAATAAGTTCCTTTACAATAGATGTAAAATAAATAAGTTTAAACTAAATAAAAACTAACAAGGTGTGCATGAGTATGAAAGTTTACAGTGGTTATCCGTACCAATTCCCTCGACCAGTAAGGCAGATATTTGAACTTAAACTCTAACGTTTTCTAAAAAAATAGCAACCTATTTTTAATTTGAAGCTTTTACAATTGATTAGTATTTAACTCGGCTGAATAACTGAGATTGCCTACATGCCTCTGAGGTTCTGAGTTCGATTCCCGGTGGGGTCTCGGGTTTTTAGCATTCATCTTTTAAATAGAAGTGAGTGTATGTGGGTGTATGCGCGCACGTTCGTGTGTGCGTGTGTGCGTGTATGTACATGGGGTTTAACTGTTAACAGAGTCGGAGTCTCCTTGCACCATTGAGCTCATTGCTCAACGTCATAGAGCTGCCAGACTGGAATACCATACCGTACACGTCATTATAACCCGTCCAGTCACATTATACTGACAGCGGGCCGACCAGTCCTCGAACTACCATTTATATGCTGAACATCAAGCAAGAAAGCCACTAGCATCACGTTTATGAAGTACTTATTGTGACCTGGCTGGGGATTGAACCATAACCTCCCGATAGGACGACGCTCAACCACAAATCAATCGCCGCGGTACACATGTAAATACTACACAATCCAAGGTTTTACGCAAGCGTAAAATAGCTGCCGAGAGACAAGAAGTTAACATAATAATATATCAAGTCAGGGGTGTTAGAACAATATTGAAAAAAATAAATCTTGTCACGGAGACATAAACAGGCCACGACCGTTTATTCTGATATTCTTCCCGATTTTTACCATCAGTTCTTCCTATCAAGCCTTTTAAATCTATGTGGGCGACCTCGCTTCTTTCTGTTCAAATACCTTGACATGCCTTACATATTGATTACAATTACCTCGTAACACGACGTGCTAGAAGTACACATCAGCACATAAATACAATTGTTCACATGTAAGGGATACGTGTGCGTTAGAGTGTGCATTACAACACATATAAACCGTTCACTGTTACCATGTGTAATTATAAGATTGCATTATCAAAGTGAAAAATGTAAAGGAACTGTTGCTACCTTACCATCAGCAATATTGAAAACCAATGAAAATGAAAAAAAAGAAAAAGAAAAAAAGGGAAATCAGCAGGCTTGAACCCTAACTTCCTCGACGCTAACACTGCGCCTCGATCAACTGCGCTATTGAGGCTTGTGAATGTTTCGTCGCTAATATACATATAATAGTAATGATTACATGTTTTTTCAATAGGCTGGTTTACGAAAACGTCATTTCATCAAGTGAAATGGTAACTTTTCAACATTACAAAATATGTGTTTATATCATTCAAGTTTTTCAGACGAGTTCTCAAGTTGTAAAGCATGCTTATTGCCACTTACATGAGTCACAATCTGTTAACCATAGACAATTATAAAACCCATATAAGAGTCAGCTGCCTTCGGCAGCTGAATAACTTGTATAGCACCTCTGAATGTTAAAAGTACGCTGAATATTAAAACTTACGTTAATGTCATAAATGTGTATCAATAAAACGCGGTGTGTGACAGTGAGATCCTCTGTCACCGTATCGTTTATAATGTTTGTAGTAATCTTAAGTGCAACATTAAACAAAGTCCTGATATTAAAGGTATCAAAATAAATGACTGAGATTATTTAATGATTTAATATGCAGATGATTCATCCATTTTCTGTTTTTCCAGAATGAACAATCATTGAATAAGACTTTAGAATGGTAGATAAGTATTCTTTATGTTAAAGATTGACGGCGAATTTTGAGAAAACTTAAAGTGTTTGGATTGGATATAAAAAAGAAAAGGATGCAATGAAATATTAGATACATGTAAACCTGTAAGGTTCGTTCAAACGTCTAGGTATAAAATACATTTACAAAATGATGACTCTACTGTTCTTAACTACTAAAATAAAGTTGAATGAATGAATGGTGTTTTACGGCACGTCGACACATAAATAGGTCATATTGTGCGCAAAAACTGATGAAAAATGAAGAAATGAAGTATTAATTAAAAATTAATGTAAATATATAAAGATAAAACTATTAAAAAATAAGGGATGATAAGGTGTAATATAAACTATGTATGTAAATCAACGAATGCCCGTCAACGGGTATATAAACAAGTATATATATATAAGAACACATTACAATGATTTATATAGTCTGATCTCTTTCAGGAAATCTAAAACAAGACTAAAATCTACTGTATCAAATAACTCTTTCATAGTATTAACATTGTAGTACCTTTGACGCATAGGATCAAAGTCTACACATTCCAATAAGATGTGTTTGACCGTTAACGGTGCAAAGCAGGGTATACATTCTGGTAATTGCTCACCTTGTAATAAATATGAATGAGTATAACGTGTATGCCCTATCCTGCACCGGGCTAGGACAACTTCCTCTCGACGAACGGGTCTACTAGAAGAACGCCATTCTCCGAGTAACGGTTTAATTGAATGGAGTTTATTGTTAACTGACAAATCCCAAGCGGTTTGCCAAGAGTTACGAATGAGAAATTGTACAAGTAAAATGTAACAAGAAAGGAAGCAGCCACAGCCGGAGGGTATCATTCTCGGCAGACATGGCAATAGTTTATATATGTTCGTGCTCATCTATAAAACGTATAACTGAGGAAATGTCTTCCAATTTATTATGATTATATATTTACAGATCTCTTCATTCAGGGGCGGATCCAGGATTTCAGTTTAGGGGTGGGGGGCGTAAGATTTTGGTCAATATTCGGGTCCGTTTCTAGCCTCATAAAACGGTTGCGGTAGTGCATTGATAGGGTAAAAAAGTCCGTTTTCAAATAAAAGAACTTAACAATATGTTAATTAAATCACTCATAAGCCATTATGCTTAGAGCGAGCGAAGCGAGCGAGCATTTTTTTATACTGAGGGTGTGCATCGAAATTGTTTGATGGGGGGCGTAAGATTTTGGTCAATTTTCGGGTCCGTTTCTAGCCCCATAAAACGGTTGCGGTAGTGCATTGATAGGGTAAAAAAGTCCGTTTTCAAATAAAAGGATTTCACAATGTGTTAATTAAACGACTTATTAGCCATTATGCGTCGAGCGAGCGAAGCGACCGAGAAAATGCTTTATACTGAGAGTGTGCATCAAAATTGTTTGATGGGGGCCGTAAGATTTTGGTCAATTTTCGGGTCCGTTTCTCCCCCCATAAAACGGTTGCGGTAGTGCATTGATAGGGTTAAAAAAATCTGTTTTCAAATAAAAGGATTTCACAATGTGCTAATTAAACGATTCATTAGCCATTATGCGTCGAGCGAGCGAAGCGAGTGAGAACATTTTTTATACTGAGGGCGTGCATCGAAATTGTTTATTATTTTATCTACAATAACATGGACATACCTGTATGAACCGGAATTTTTATGGGGCGCGCACCCCCTCCCCTGTATTCGCTAGTGCTTCATTCATGTTCGTTTTATTTAAGGTCGAGTCCGGTCATTACAAGGGTGTCTCTATACGGATATTTTATCGGTTGGTTTGACCATAACTTATCTAGTCTCCATGTTGATTTAGAATCCACAATTTCATTTGGCACGGCATTCCATATATTCACGATACGGTAACAGACGGAATGTTTTCTCAAATGTAATCGAGATCTTTTCTTATATAACTTATGTTGATGTCCCCTTGTAACTGAATCTGTTCTGATTGTTAATAAATTTGATACTTCCTCGTCATATTTTCCAGAGACGATTTTGTATGTTTCTATCATATCACCTCTTAGTGTCTGTACGCTAACGTTGGTATATTCAAAATGTGTAGTGTTTCTTCGTAATATAAATCCTTCATTCTAATTAGCAAGTGAGGTCTTACCAATGACGTACAAAGTATTTTAAAAGTATTATTATCTAGTTTAACGAAGGTCCTTCTTATTACACCCATAACTGAGTTTGCTTTATTGACATTTTTATAAATATGTTTTTCAAAAGACAGTTTGTTGTCAATGATTACTCTAATGTATTTTTCTTCTGTAGAACTGGTCATGGGATAACAGTCAGATTTCAGTTTATATTCAAAGATTCCAGTGTTACTGCTGCCTGTCCGCATAGTTGTACACTTTTCCGGATGAAAATTCAATTGCCACTTTTCAGACCATTCATTCATTAGGAAAATATCCTCCTGTAGATTCTCACAGTCCTGTGTATTAATAATTTCTCTAAATATTTTCTTATCATCCGCAAAGAGGTATATGTCGCTATTATTGAGTAATGATGATGGTAAATCATTAATGTAAAGCACGAATAATATAGGGCCGAGTACGAAGCCTTGTGGGACTCCACTAGTTATCGGCTTCCAAACTGAGCTCTCACCATTCACAATGACCCGTTGTTTCCTTTTGTTAAGGAATGACTGTATCCAGTTTGTATATAAACTTTCAATATTATATAATTTTAGCTTGTGTACAAGTTTATCATGACTAACTTTGTCAACGCTTTCATAAAATCACAATAGCTAGGCCACATCGATACATCCACCCTGGTCTAATATTTCTGTCCATTTGTCAAACACATGTAGTAATTGCAAAACAGTTTAAAACCAAATTGTTTGTCGCTAAATAGCTCAAACATTTTCATATGTTTAACTATATCTTCACGGACAAACGTTTCTAAAAGTTTACAAACTATACGTTAGACTCACTGGTCTGTAGTTACCGGCATGTTTTTTTTTTATCGCCTTTCTTAAACAAGGCTGCAATATTAGCACACCTCCAGTCTTCCGGTATATTGCCCGTATCAAATAATATCGACATGGGAACAGACAATGTCTCGCTAAGCTCGTTTAATATTCTCGGATGTCATCCATCTGGTCCAGGTGATTTATCTATATGTTTAATTAACTTATTTAGCTTTTTTTTCACCATATCAGGTGTAATAACAGTTGTGCTTAATTCTGGCACATTATATGGTTCTATAACAGAAAGTGTGTTTTTATTGTCCATTGTAAAAACTGAAGTAAAAAACTCAGCTAAAACATTAGCCTTTTCACTGTCAGTCTTGGTAACATTTACTTTATCGTCGTCGACATATAATTTTGGTATAGAAGTTTTTGTCTTAGTTTTCTTCTGGAAATAATTTCAAACTGCTCTCGGATGTGTCTTTACGTTATCTACAATCCTTTTTTCAAACAGTTTATTATTATTGCACGTTAATCTTCTTATCTGATTTCTTACTCAGTTGTATTCTATCCTTGCAGTATTGTCGCCACTTTTGGTAAACCTATTCCATAATCTCTGTTCTGTTTTAACTTTGCCTGTAGTTTATAGTTTTCCTATTTATGGAAGGCTTTATTTTCACTTTCGGAACATATTCATCAACTACCGAGCTAACCTTTTGTAACATAATATCCCACTGTTCATTCACACTCAAGTCTTTAAACGAATCGTCCCATTTAATTGATAATGCTGCATTCATGTTAACATAATCTGCCCTATCATATCTAGTTTTGATCTTTTTCTTCCCTTCCCGCAGACTATGCATTAAACTGAAAGTTAATTATTGCATGATCACTCTTACTCAAAGGAGAGTCTATTATTACATCACTAACCATACCTTCTTCGTTGAACATAAGGTCAACTAAAGAAGAAATGTTTGCACCACGTCCCCTTGTAGATTCGTAAACATGTTGGTATTCATAATTTTGATAGAGCATCATCAAAACAAACTGACCAATCAGTGACCAGAAATAAGACATACTTTCTTAATATTGGCTCATGAATATTCATAGATTTTCCAGAACGAGGCTAAGTGAGCACAGATTACTGTAGCAACTACTGAGTCCATAGTGATAACATGGCTGCCTCCTACAGTGAAAGGGACTTTGATCTAATTGTCCCACTTACCTTTTCATTTGTTGAAAACCCCATAAAATCCAATAAAAAGTATTCTGGTGATAAATCCATCAACAAGTGATTTAAATAGTCCAATGAAGGATACATCCAGAACTTGAAAGGTGAGTAAACGCTTTTGTAGTCTATATAATTGCTCACTCATATTCGTTTACACTAGTGTGTTAAAATACACGTTTAATGCTCTTTTGAAATTTTTCGTATTGGCGAGCATCAACGTGTATTGATTATTGCACATTTTACGACTGGACTTTCCCAACGGAATCTGTTGGGAAGGTTTCACGCTTTTAAACAGCATTGTTTGTATATTATTAATGCACAGGTTGAAAGAAGATTTTTTTTTGAGTCGATTGGTGTTTCAAAATTTACCTGCCACGATGAAATATCTCCGATTATCCAAATTTATCACGAATATATTGACACATTTCCGAATTATCGAAGGGTACCGCCATCTTGTTTGAAATTCTTACCCAGAGTTCCTTGCGCATATTACTTCACCCTACGCAACCTACCATGCACCGTCGATAGAATAGAATAGAACCGTTTATTGCTACAATCGTAAAACATTGTGTGGTGTGTTTAAACTACACATATTTCATGCCGATTTAAAAGTAATATTTTTGTTATATTTATAGTATTGTTAAAATTACTTGTTTTAGTCGTTTATTATTCTACAAGACTCTTCCTCATTCTTAAATCGTAATAAAGAGAATATAAAATATATGAAAATTAGCAGTTTGGTAAAGATCCGAATAATAATAATGAAGTTGCAAGAGTGTTCACAAGGCAAAAGTTAGCGGACGACGTCGGGCGACGGACAACTGACAACGGACAACTCGTCATCCCATAAACCCTGGGGGGTGGGGTTTGGGGCGTGGATGGGGGATTTGAATACTAGTGACAGTTATTGTTTTCGTAAACAAAATCACCATGTTCAGGTCCACCAAACACACAACGATTTCTTTTTATAAAGCATAATGTCCCATCCTAGCTCAACTAAATTTGGGAATTGGTTTCCTTATAGTATGTTGTAAAGGGTTGCTTAAGTAATGTTGTCTTCCGCAAATTCTGGGCTCCCATGGAATCCAAATTGTGACGGCCCATAAAATGGGCAATAAAGGCAGATCTAGGTTTGCATGTAAGCTGGTGTATATATAGTTATAATTTTGGTTTGGGATCTTATATCATTATGCATCTTATTTGTACTTCATCCATATTTGGGCATGGGCTCCCTCCTCCCCGCCCCGCCACACACCCCTCTCCCCCTCCCACATTTTTATTTTTATTTTTACATATTTCTGTTGTTTTGGTCAATTTTTACACATATAGCTATGTTGCCCCCACCCCCCTCTCCACCCTCCACCCACTCGAAACTCATTTAATTTATATTTTTACATATTTCTGTTGTTTTGGTCAATTTTTACACATATAGCTATGTTGCCCCCACCCCTCTCTCCACCCTCCACCCACTCGAAACTCATTTAATTTTTTTTTTTTACATATTTTTGTGTTGTTTTGGTCAATTCTTACAAATTTAGCTATGTTGCCCCCACCCCGCGCCCGCCTTCCAACACCCCAGGGCCTCCCCCCACCCACACTCGAAACTCAATTTGTTATTTTTTTTACATATTTCTGTGTTGTTTTGGTCAATTCTTACACATATATCTATGTTGCTCCGCCGCTACTCCCTTCCCCGCCCCCACACAACCCCCTCGGCACCCCCTCCCTCCCCGCCGACTCTCAACTATTTTTTCTTCTTCATATTTCTGTATTGTTCTGGTCAATTCTTACACATATAGCTATGTTGCCCCGCCCCCACCACCCTCCTCCCCCGCCCCACCGACTCGAATCTCTATTTTTTTCTTCATATTTCTTTGTTGTTTTGGTCAATTCTTACACATATTGCTATGCCCCCGCACCCCTACCACCCCGCCCCCACACACCCCAGACTCTAAACTATATATTTTTTTATATTTCTGTATTGCTTTGGTAAATTTTATTATCTCTACTGGCCAAGTTCGAAAACCAACCAGATCGGACCAGTAACGGCTCTTTTAAAAATGTTATATTAACACTCGAAACTCGATTTTTTTTTTTGTTGTTTACATATTTCTGTCTCGTTTTGGTCAATTCTTACGTGGCCCTGCCACCACCCTCCCCCACCCCCCGCCTGCCCCACTTGAAACTCGATTTATATATATATATATATTACATTTGTTTTGGTCAAATCTTACACATAAAGCTATGTTGCCCCCACCTACACTGGAAACTTTGTCTTTTTTTTTTTTACATATTTCTGTGTTGTTTTGGTCAATTTTTGTTACCCCCACACCCCCCATCCCCAACCATCCCAACACACCATCATCACTACCACCCGAATGTTGTTGTTTTTTGTTTGTTTTTGCATATATCTGTGTTGTTTTGTTTTATCAGTTTATCAATATGTTTCGCCCCACAACCATCCCACCACCACCCGAATGTTTTTTGTTTTGTTTTTACATATGTCTTTGTCTGTGTTGTTTTGTTTTATCAAATATACAACTATATCAATTATGCGCCCCCGTCCTGCCCCCATTGGTTTATGGGCTCCCCTCACAAGGAGGACAGGGCGCGGGAAATTGTTTTCATTTTATCTTCCATTATTGGATATTAAAATTTTAATTTGAACGCAATCATTTACATATAAAGCAATTTAGATTAAATTCAGATACACAGAGGAAATATCAATAAAAATACAACCTGAAATGAGGCCACAATAAAAAAATCGCCAGATATCCCCTCCCTCCCCGAGTTGCCTTTCGACCACAATTTTTTTTTTAAATGACAGCAACTTTGGATTAAAACTGATAAAAATAAATAAAATGTCACACCCTGCCGCATTTTTTACTATAATTTTTATGAGATTCTAACAATAATTTTTATATCGGCCAGAGTTTCTATACCCACCCCACCTCCACCTCAACCCCCAACCCACCATCACATTGTTTTAGCCTTGTTTTCTGATGGTATATACTGGCTATACCATTTATTATTCTCTGAATAGTCGGGCTGCGCTGTTCTCCTACAGCTCTTGTTTAAAATAAATTTCCATATTTTACAGATTTTTAGTGGGTCGCCCCCTGAATCCACCCGTAAACTCACCCCACCCCCTACACACTAAATGAAATGAACATAACAAAACAAAATAAACAAGCTTAAGGTAGGTCATGGACATACAGTAGGTCTATGGTTAGGTGCTTTTCCCCCCAGATCAGGCTATAAAACAAGCGAGATTTTTTAATTTTTCTTTTAGGAGAATGTCTGAAGGGGTAACTTATAATAAATATCCCGACACCCTTCGCCCATTACCGTTTTTTAACCCAAGACTTGAAAAACTTTATACTAGGTACAAATTACACAACGTAGTTTCGTGACACGTTGACCACAGTGGAAAATGTGTTGTTATGCGCATGCGCATGCAACGTTGGGAGAAACGCGCACTTGTCAATATATTGTCAATACACATGTATAGCGATCTACGAAAAACCGATATATTATGTAAAATATGCTTCGGGAAAAAATAAAACCGAAAGTAAATGGTAAATAACTTATTATTTTGTTAGATTATCATCATGGTTTACGCACAGGAGTCTGATAAGCTGCTCAATTTCGTTCGAAAGTCACATGGGTGTTCGAGCGTTTTTTCCAGTCGGGTTTTTTGCAAAGGAAATTAGGCGTATATGCAGTTACATAGAACGTCAGAATAATAAAAAAAAAACTGCATAGGAGCCAATTTATTAGGCTATCGTTTACACATACTTTTGCACATCAATAAAATCCCTTTCCAGATCCCTGTAATTGAACTTGTTATCACCTCCTGTACGGTTTTAGGCCATACTTATTAACTATCTGTTGGTTGTTTGCTCAAATACACTATGATACCAAGTGTCAGAAGAAGTATGATAAAACAAACAGTTTATATAGGGGGCCTTATTCTATTTATTTCAGCTGCTTGTGATTTATAATGTGCCAGCTGATCAGTTCTCCAACAAACTGGAGTACCGTATTCTCTGTAATAATTCCCTCAGTCGATGATTTTGAAAAATATGAGTAGGTGAAAAAGTGCTTATAGTGCCATCAATGGACGGAGGTCAGAACTTGATAGGAAGATAATAGAATAGACCGAGAAAAGAGGGCGGAGAAAAGAGCAAAAAGTAAAAAGATAACCGCCCGTTACCAACCATTTATTGTTAGAAATTGTATTATTATAAGTATTATTATTAAAATAATTATTAACGTCATCATAAATATTTTCCAGTTAAACTATTAATGAGGGCAGCCAGGTGACTGGAAAATGTTACAGGTCACAACGGAAAAATGAAGACCCACCTCAACTGACAGTAATGAGTATTTATTTGCTATATAATGCTATATGTAACTGAATGCAAAACAATATACAATACTTTTTCAATATTCATAAAATTAATATAGAAATAACTTGCTATGAAGTGAATCAAAATCATTCTAAATATTGTTAGATAATATAAAATTAACTAACGTTTTTCATTTTTTTTTTCAGATTTGTTTGGTACCCCCAATAACTACCACTTAGAAACAGTATACTTCAATCAAGACATGTATATGGAATGAAGTAAAAGACAAAGTTGATCAGTTTTACTTTAGCCACTTCCTGTAAAGCATTAAACAAACTGAACGTGTTCAATCAAATACTAAAACGGACCAGGCTTGGACTAGTAGCCCCTTGAAATTAGCCAACAGACATGCAACTGTCCATAACTGGTTTACTGAACCATAGAGTAAAAGGGGAATCTCAGAGTCAAAAGATGGTTCTCTTTTATGTATCGATTCATTCTTTTAGTATGAATAACAATTCTTAATTTTGCAATTTGTTCAGTGCTTTCTATTTCGTTCACATTAAACTGTTGCATTTTACTAAGAAAATCTAGAATGTTTAATGTTGCCCCCTTTCCAGCCAAAACATTTTTGTTTTAAATAAAACCTTTGTCCACCATTATATCATCCCCTAATTGTTCAATTAGATCCAACAGACCAGATAATCTTGTTACTTCAACATCTGACATACACCTTGTATATAGAGAAGACACAAATGTTACTGCTCCATGAGGGGGCGATCCCAAGAAGGCATTTGAATGTAAGCTTCAGTATGACTGAGAATTCAATACCAGGGAAGATGGATGCTGTGTTCTTATTTTAATACAATCAATGATCACTCTATTATTTGGATAAATATTCTTATAACAATCAGGCATTAGTCGTTGAATAGACTGCATTGGCTGCCAAATGTGAATAGATCCTATGACAAAGTATACACAGTTTGCCCATATTACTATTTTCCGACTGACAGTTGCCACAGAACAATTAAAACGTACACCTACATCTTGTTCAAGATGTCCTGGTCTTAAATGGCACAACAACATTAAAGAACTCATCCATTAAGAGCATTCCCTTTTTTCTTCAAGTCAAACTAATTGCTTCACTACCTTGGTGTAACATATTTTATTTCAAAATGTTTACAACCTATATATATATTGGTACAGTACATAGTTAATAGGATTGGAACAAAAGAAAAGTCTGAAAGTGTTCCTCTACCTTGGTAGTAGGCAATCTGCATGTTTTGTGCCGTAAGCTGAATGCATGTAAAAATGCAAAGAAAGTTAAATATGAAGAAAATCCAGTGTAGAATGAAATAAGGGTGTTGTCATTAGCACATCTGTTTAATCCAAATCGCTCTACTTATAACTGTTAACTGTTTCTGCAAATGTTCGCACTCTTCAGTTTTCTGCCTCACTTTTGTCTTTTACAGCTCTATTCTTTTTTGTTTTATGCCCAGTTCATCAGGGATGATTTCTGGTGCCTCTCTGTCAGGTAGTATGTCTGGTACAAACTCATCTTCACTGCAAAAAAAATGAAACTATTTTAAACTATCTGCAAGATTATTTCTTTTTTCTTATTTCAACAAACATGGTTCAATACTGTTTCTTTGCTATAGCATTTTTTACTCTCATGATTTTTAAGAACATGCCGTCTTCTAGAATTTGATGGAGAAAAAGAAAAACGTATTTGTTCTTTGGTGGAGATCAAACATGGTAATGGTATTTTGATAGCCCATATTGTCAACTGACTCTTCTCAGGTTTATTTCAGTGCATACGGTAAAGACAATAAATGGTGCTGATGTATATTTATAATTGTGTAACACTGTAAATAGTAAATAAGCACAGTGTATAATGCAGGAATAAACGTTTTCTGTGCAATGTTTGTTATTTTTCTTTGGCAAGTTTTGGATATTCAGCAAAGGACATGAACTGGATATTTATATATATATATATATGTCATATATATGTCTATGTTTATGTAAACAAATGGTATGTAAACAAAGGATATGTATATAAGTATACTTACTGTGAATAATGGTCCTTCGTCTCTTCTTATTTTGATTATCCACTGTTTTCTCAGGACCTGATTTTTTGGGATGTTATTATGCAAATGTAAACTTTTATCATATCTTGAATCTGATGTACAGTTAGGTACACAACAATGCTGAGCAGACAGCTATTGTTATGCTCACTTAGCCTCGTTCTGGGAATGGAATTTGTGGCATGCATATAATTTGAGAAAGGGCTATTCTGGTAGCTGATAAACTCGGTCTTTATCCTTGGTGTTCAACCAAGTTTACTGTTAACGTTAAGGTATCTACAGTGTGATTCTTTTAAAACCCTGCAGATTGCATGCACATTCATGCAAATTGATTCAATATATGTATCTTTTAAGATCAAAATCTTGAAAATTATCGTCTTTTACTCTGCCAAAGATTTTTTTTACTATAGAACCTAAGGATAAAAACCAAGTAACACAAATTGTACCTACTGAAAATAAATTTAAATCTCAACATTTGTGCAATGCAAAATAATGAAATAAGTAGCAGTCACATATAGTCTCAATGAATTCATAGTCCACGTCTCCTGGACCACCTTCGGTACTATTATAATGCCAGTCAATACCTGGGTCCCAGTCAATACCTGGGCAGTATAATATAGAACAAGTTAAACGGTTTAGCAATATTGGAACTGATTTCAGTATACGTGTGACCCCTTAGCAAACGTTAATATTATTTTTAAAGAAATGGAATGGAATTAAAAGAAGATCTGAGAAGAACTATGGTAATTATATGTTATTTCGAAGTAATGTAGCTGTATGGCATATTGTAGCCTACATTTCTTCAGGGAGTACGTTATATAACGTACTCCCTGATTTCTTGTATGATTGAGTGAGCGGAGAAAAAAAAAATCTTTTGTATGAGGCCTAACATGTATATACACTTGATCAGGGCCCTATATGTAAATTTTCATCCCAGACTTGACATGTGAATAAAATGTTATTCGATTTACATAATCAAAGACGTAATAAATATAACATGGTAACTTAGTGGAGCGCACAGTACTTCTTAAATCACTGATGGTATTATGGAACACACATAACAATACAGCATTCGTTCCATGTCTCCTGAAACCAACCAATAGATGTATATCTAATTAGTTTTTTTCTTTTAAAATGTTTATATTGGCATGACTTATGATCAACATGGTAACTCAGTGGAGCGCACAGACCTAATCTGTGGTGGAGCGGTAAGCTATACATGTAGATACGGAGTGAGAAAGCAAGTTGTCAGAGTTGCTCCCCTTGATGTAATTTCACCATTTGCATTTTGAGAAGGTAAGATGCCAATTTATGTTTCATATTCATATTTAAAGGTTAATCACTTTCCTAAAGTGAACCTTTTTCATAACATTATCTATCGACTCATTAAAAAATGTGTCGAAGCATATAAATCGTTTGCCAGTGGACCTGACAGACGGAATTTATGTAAAGCCTAAAATGTATAAAGAAAATGCGCAACTTTCACATCCGCCGATCCGGTCATTAGATACAAATATCCGAGATGTTGAGATATTCAGTAGGTGAAAATAAATGGGTTTACTCAATCTGTTTATATGAAATACCGAATCTTTGGCAATAATTTAAATTAAGTGTATCAATATTGGTGTTTTTAAAATTAGACAACACCAAAAGGAAATAGTTTGATGCACATAAAAACAAAAAATTTAATATAATTACCGCTACAAATTAGTTTTATAAAGGGCTAAAGCCAGTTGAGCATCAGTGATAAACACCGAGCTTACCCCCTACCAGAATGTGAAGTTCTTTTATGTTATTGATCACTGATTGGTCAAATTATTTTGATGATGTCATCATGTGAAAGTTATGTCTGTGACTCACTCACTGACATTGAGTCAGTGAGCCGTTAAGTTATCTAGGAAGAGTTATCCAGGAAGTCTCCAAGGAGTTCATTATCATGCATAATGTGAGTTTAACACATTTTGCTAAATAAAATCATGTTCAGTTAGCTTTTAATACTAGGCCCAATGCTAAACGTCAAGGTCATGATAGTCGATGCTATGCCGTATTGTCATTTGTTAATAAATAATTATATCTAGCATTAGACTGCATATGTATCCTTAAAAATTAGACTACACACGGCAATTTTATTTTTAAAACTCGCGGCGTCACATTAGTTTTTCAACATAACTTGCATATATATGTTCAATATTTATTAGGTCAAAAAAAATAATACCGGTAGGTGTGTTTCCTACTGCATGCTCTGAAAAAAATAGGGTAGGTCGGTAGGCATTTTTTTTCCTACCCTATTTTTTTTTTTCTTGAGCAAGATATTGTGAGATTCTATTTATCTCATAAACCACATACAAGTCAGGGATTTTTTTCATGATTTTGGGAACATGACCCGTACCCCTGGAATTGGGAATTTTAGCGCGATTTTTCATAAAATTGGGAATTGTAGCGCGATTTTTAATAAAATTCGGAAAAATATAAAGTAAAGCTTTCCTTTCATAATTATATCTTTAATACTGTTTTTTGTACACCAAGATAAACAGAAGCATTTATAAGCTTTTGAACCCCAATCATTGGATTGGGACACTAAAAAATAAATAAAAAAATTGGGAATTTTTTCCTCTTAATTGGGAAAAAAAGGTATGTTTTGGCATTGGGAATATGACCGAATTTCGGCTATAAAAACAGCCAAAAAAAAATAATAGGACACTTTAAACCAGGGCTTTATATGACGGGGATATGACACGACAGTACAAACACTGTATCAACTGAAAACACTTGTCGTCCAGGTAAGTTTATCGATTATACGCTGCATTTATCGATTTTTACTGCGCTTATCGTGGCGGTATACGAGAGGCCTCGATGTACGATACACACATCTACATTGCAAACAGACATTATATATCCTTTTTTTACTGATTTTTTTTTACTGATTTTGCATTGCCAGAAAGCCAAATAAATAACCTTTCTAATGGTGTAATTTTATTCCAAATAACGGTTAAATAAATAGGCAAAATCTCGGGTTGGAACGGAAATGTATTGCAGTTTTTCTTTTCTTAAAGCGTTCACGCGCATCACCATGTGTTTATTGTCTGGTCATCAAACATTTATTGATTAATAAATATTTAAATAAGATGCATGGTTAGAAAGCCAAATAAATAACCTTTCTAATGGTGTAATTTTATTCCAAATAACGCTTAAATAAATCGGTAAAAGCTCCAGTTGGGAAGGAAATATAACACATGTTTTCTTTTCTTAAAGCGCTTACGCACATCACCGTGTGTTTATTGTTTTGGTCATCAAACATATACATGTATTGTTTAATGAATATTTACATAAGATGCATGGTTAGAAAGCCAAACAAATAAGCTTTCTATTGATTGATGTTATTTCGAACAATTCTTCAAAGGTTAAATGAACGAGGAGAAACAAAATAAAAGCATTGCCGCAATTATCAAGCGGTTACTTTTTTCAGTATAGATAATGTTTGTGAGGATAACAATACAATACATTGAAATGATTTACTAAGTGAGCAAAATTAAATTATCTTTTTAACTTTTCTATAGAACAAGTGGTAAAACCTCGACTGCATTGTGTGAACAATTAAGAATGGTGTGATTAATGTATTCTAAGACTATCGGCATAACAATCGATTAAGTAATTAACAAACATGCATGTATCAATAAAAAAAATATAATAACACCGGCAAACGTGGTAATGATAGTTCGAACAACACATTATTAGTGTTTGTTTTCTTCTCGGTTTTAAGGTCAGGTGATTTAGTATTTTAATCAGTTAAAATTGTTGACAAAATCGAAATGCAATGATTGTAAAATGCTCTCATATCCAAGTTAGTTGCTGCAAAACGTAATAGTATGTACCCTTTTCACGATTTGCGTGGATTTTTCGCATTTTAAGCAAATTTGAATTGCTTTTTTTAGTGTTTTGTTCTCAAACCAAGAAGTGGGAAATTGCGATGAAAAAAGATGACCGATGTTCGTGCTTAAAAATTACCTAAATACAATTTCAGTATGTATGTTATTACTTGCAATCATCAACAGGTACTGTATAAGTGAGAAAAAAAAGTTTACCCTTCCATAAAATATACATGTTGATCCAAGAAAAAATATTTTTTTAAAAATGGCCAAGTTAATTTTTTTTTTTGTTAAAATCAAAGTCATAAACCACTTAAAAACTACCCTAAACACAATTTCAATATATCTGTTATTACTTGCAATCATCAGCAGGTACTTTGTAAGTGAGAAAAAAAGTTTACCCTTCCATAAAATATACATGTTGATCCAAGAGAATTTTTTTTATATAAAAATGGCGAAGTTAAAATATGTTTTTCCTAAAATCAAAATTATAACCGACTTAAAAACTACTCTAAACACAATTTCAATATGTATGTTATTACTTGCAATTATCAACAGATACGGTTTAATTGAGAAAAAAAAGTTTACCCTTCCATAAAATATACATGCTAATCCAGGAGAAAAAAAACCACGTTCAAAATGGCCAAGTAATAAAAAAATGTTTTTGGTTGATATCAAACTCATAACCAATTTTAAAACTACACCAAGCACAAAGTGCATATGTTTTGTGATAAACAAAGATCGACACATAATAATTATATAAAAAGCGTGAAAGGCGTATAAAACAAACAAACAAAAGACTGCACGAACGTCGGCCATCTTTTTTTCATCACAATTTCACGCTTCCTGGTTTGAGAACAAAACACTAAAAAAAGCAATTAAAAACTTGCTAAAAAAATGAACAACCCATGCAGATAGTGAAAAGTATACTTACAAATTACGTTTTGCAGCAACTTACCATGTTGTTTATAATGTCTTCAACCATAAAACGCGATAAATCATGGAGCGAAATCACATTCTACATTTTAAAACATGGCGGCTAAAGTGAACGTTAATGACCGAAGTATTCCGAATCAGTGGACGACAGTTTGGAACACTTCTGTCCGAGACCAGTCCCTTTAATTATCATCCCAGTTTAAACTGAGAAGACCTTTGTTTAACATGCATTATACTAATTAGTTTAATTAGCATCGCATTGTTTACCTGAATGAAAAACGTTGAACTCTGAATGTTATAATCATATGACATTCCAGGCAAATCACATGGCTTACCTAAATGCTTTCCACTTTTGCTGTATAATTTGGTAATAATTTGCAAATACCGTACCACCAGTGCCCCAGTGGATTACAGAAAATATAGAATGGTGGTATGTTTCACTTCCATGATGTAAGAGATGTGATAAATCATTGTTCAGAACAAATTGAATCTTTTTTTTTTTTTTTTTTAATTTTCATAAAAAGTTTTAGGGTCGGCCCCTTAAAAATAGGGTCGGTCGGGCCACCGGAAACACAGGTATTTTTTTATTTGGCCTTATAAGAATATTTTAAAGGTAATCGTTTTTGCATACTAACTGTTGACTATATATTGCACCAATAATCTATTAAAACTATTGTAGAATAACAAAGAAAAATATGAAAACACAAACTTTTATTTGATTATATGCTAGCAGGTTAAAATCAAACTGATAAGGGATTATTAAATTGAGATGCTAATTTTAATTCTTGATAAAACTTCAAGATCGCCAAGTATCCCTTTAAAGCAATGTGTCACTTTTTTAAAGATCTGACTACACTCGTAGTACTAACAAATGCCAATGGTCATCTTTAACTTTTCAGAAACAGCATCAAAATACAATCTGGACGCAAGGCAATGACCACACGATATAGTGATGTTTCGTCATGGAAAGAACAACACATGGTTGAAGATATTTGTTGTGGTATTCATCACTTTCATATTTCTGAATGAATATTTGGTGTACTATATACAGAGTAACAGATGGCCAGCTATGCCAAAGTTGGACAGGTAAGGTGTTATTTTATTTATTATAGGCCACATAAAAAAATATGTATGGTTCAAGTAACCCGACCGACCTTATTTTAAGGGGCCGACCCTAAAACTTTTTATGCAAAAATTAAAAAAAAAAAATTGTTGATAATGAAGAAAAATCGAACTCAAGGTATAGTAATTTAACATATTAAATTCGTTATCAGAATTGAATTCTCATTATTGAGAAGAAAAAAAAAGTCTACCTATCTACCCTATTTTTTTGCCAGTGTTACCTGAGCCACACATATTATTTTGTTTGGCCTTATATGGAAGATGTGTAGAAGAAATTAAGTCATGGTGTCCATCCATTACTTCCCTAATGCCAATCCCATTTGGTAGAGGATGAACGTTGTTAGCGCTGTTTCATCCATTTAATTTTTTCTTCTTCTAAGGTCTCAAAAACTATCCAAAAAGTTGTTGGATGGCATAAGTAGAGGAAGTACTGTATTGGGAAATAGGTTATATCATAGCCGTAGCTAGGGGAGCAGCATCGGGTGTGTCTGCACACCCCTCTTCTTTTTGGCAATTTGTTTTTTTGTATGACCACATTTTGAAAAAGAATATGGGAAAAGAGGGGTACGAAAGAATTGAAAAATGAATGTTAGAAAAAATACGCTGAAAACTCATCTCCTGCATCTACTCCTTTTGCCTATTTGGGGCTCAATTATGCAAAATATTATCAAACATCTGGCTATGGGCCTGTATTACCAGACCTCATTATACTGTTTTAATACTGTCTTGTTTTCAAGAGGCATAATTGCGATTTTCATTGAAGGATTTTACATAATTTTAGCAAAGTTGGACAGATTTTATAAACCAAATCAGTTAGTCATAATTATATTAAACACTAGAGATCCGACTTACAATTGATGAGTTATGTTACAATGTTCTATCTTAGGATGCACCAACACCCTATTTTGATTGATACAACATTTTTTTATAATGAGTTTTTTTAAAATTTTAGAATCTTCTAGAAATAGCCTGATGTAACCGCTTTAAACACCTTGAATCTGCAAACCCAACCCCTAACTGCAGAAAGCAACACCTTGAATCTGCAAACCCAACCCCTAACTGCAGAAAGCAACACCTTGAATCTGCAAACCCAACCCCTAACTGCAGAAAGCAACACCTTGAATCTGCAAACCCAACCCCTAACTGCAGAAAGCAACACCTTGAATCTGCAAACCCAACCCCTAACTGCAGAAAGCACTCTAGACAATACGATTGAAATGTCATTCTTTTAGTTTTATATAATTAGTTGTGACTTGGATTTTCAATATTTCTTTAAAAATGCATTTCTTTAGTAATACAGAAAAGTTTACCATTGCAGATTAGTTCAAAGTTCCAACTGAAGTCTTCTTGCTCCAGCTGTAAACACATGTAATGCTATGTTTGTTTTTTCTACTTGACTACAGCCCCATGTCTGGTCACCATCAGGTAGTGTTGTTAGTGTCTGACCCTCAGATACAGGGGTATCAAGATGAACGTATGTTTCCTGTTGGAACTCTTGCAAGATGGGATATTGATAGGTAAGTCATATTTGTGGTTGACCCTCAGATACAGGGGTATCAAGATGAACGTATGTTTCCTGTTGGAACTCTTGCAAGATGGGATATTGATAGGTAAGTCATATTTGTGGTTGACCCTCAGATACAGGGGTATCAAGATGAACATATGTTTCCTGTTGGAACTCTTGCAAGATGGGATATTGATAGGTAAGTCATATTTGTGGTTGACCCTCAGATACAGGGGTATCAAGATGAACATATGTTTCCTGTTGGAACTCTTGCAAGATGGGATATTGATAGGTAAGTCATATATTTGTGGTTGACCCTCAGATACAGGGGTATCAAGATGAACGTATGTTTCCTGTTGGAACTCTTGCAAGATGGGATATTGATAGGTAAGTCATATTTGTGGTTGACCCTCAGATACAGGGGTATCAAGATGAACATATGTTTCCTGTTGGAACTCTTGCAAGATGGGATATTGATAGGTAAGTCATATTTGTGGTTGACCCTCAGATACAGGGGTATCAAGATGAACATATGTTTCCTGTTGGAACTCTTGCAAGATGGGATATTGATAGGTAAGTCATATTTGTGGTTGACCCTCAGATACAGGGGTATCAAGATGAACATATGTTTCCTGTAGGAACTCTTGCAAGATGGGATATTGTTAGGTAAGTCATATTTGTGGTTGACCCTCAATCACAGGGTATCAATATGAACATAAGTTTCCTGTAGGAACTCTTGCAAGATGGGATATTGATAGGTAAGTCATATTTGTGGTTGACCCTCAGATACAGGGGTATCAAGATGAACATATGTTTCCTGTAGGAACTCTTGCAAGATGGGATATTGATAGGTAAGTCATATTTGTGGTTGACCCTCAGATACAGGGGTATCAAGATGAACATATGTTTCCTGTAGGAACTCTTGCAAGATGGAATATTGATAGGTAAGTCATATTTGTGGTTGACCCTCAGATACAGGGGTATCAAGATGAACATATGTTTCCTGTAGGAACTCTTGCAAGATGGAATATTGATAGGTAAGTCATATTTGTGGTTGACCCTCAGATACAGGGGTATCAAGATGAACATATGTTTCCTGTAGGAACTCTTGCAAGATGGGATATTGATAGGTAAGTCATATTTGTGGTTGACCCTCAGATACAGGGGTATCAAGATGAACATATGTTTCCTGTAGGAACTCTTGCAAGATGGGATATTGATAGGTAAGTCATATTTGTGGTTGACCCTCAATCACAGGGTATCAAGATGAACTAATGTTTCCTGCAGGAAATCAGGTCACAAACATATTTTTGTTTTCCGGAACTCAACCTCCTTTAAAAAATCCCAGTATGAGATGGGATATTGATAGGAAAATCATGTGTGTTGTCTTTTTCTTTATGAACACATGTTTCTTATAGGGATTTTCACAATTTAAGATATTGATTATAGGTAGGTAGAAGTAATTTAACTTAATTTTATGTATATGATTATGAAATAAATAAACGTGTCCTCTCGTACATTTCAGAGAACTGAATCATAGTTATAAATGATCTACTGCCACACATCTAAAACATTATTGGTGACATGGTTATAAGCTAGTCACTGGCTGACCTTGACATACATGTACTGAATGGACTTTCTCCATTCAGCAATTACTCTTTCCTTAAGACACAATGAAACACATTCTAGTTCATTCACTACTCCATTGAATTAACTTTTTCTGATTCATTAACAGACGAGTGTTTGCGTCTGCCGGTGGTGCTCTTGTTTTATATAGCCCAACTTGGAGGAGACATTAGATTGGTACCCAATTATAGTATACTGGTTCCTGATGAGTCCTGCAACACACCTTATACAAAACATCTTCAGTTTGTTCAATTGTTGTAGAGGAATGGCGTGGCCCGGTGGATCGCATGGTGGACTTGAAACTGAAGGACGTGTTCAAGCCTCACTGGTGCCACAAGTTGCGTCTGTGTTTTTTTTTTGCAAGACTTAACCATAGCCTCATCCGTTAGATGGGGAAGTAAACCAGGCGGTCCCATGTCCATCCTCAGAGCGTGTCAACGAACCATAGGAATCAGTTAGTAAGAGTAGGGCAGGTTCCCGGAATTCCTATGTTACCTTTCCCGCTCTATCTGGGGTAGCTCTAAATAACCCCCACTGTCAACTGTGTTGATGAGTTGTTAAACAATATTCAGTTTAGTTGTACAATTGTAGATATTTGAAGAAGACATTTTCGTATGCTTACGAGTACAGTCAGCCAGATGTGGTGGTATTTCTGGGAGATTTGATGGACGAGGGAAGTAAGGCCATGCCAGCTGAATATGCTGAAACACTCAACAGATTCCACAATGTCTTTGCACCAGCAAAATTTTCTAAGGTATGGTAACACTTCAAGATTTCTTTAGATCAGCAAAATATGCTAACCTATGGAAAGATTCCATAATGACTTTGTGCAATTAAATATGCTAAGGTTTGGAATGACTAGTTTGTCTTTGGACTGGTTAAGTATTTAGATATGGAAAGATCGCAGGATATACATGTATTTTCAAATGGTCTATATACAAATGTATATGTGGTTTTATTTTCGTTTGAACATATTGGAGATTCCACCAGTTCTTGTAACAAGTATGCTAAGGTTGTTCTGAATGGAAGTCCAAAGTTCCATGATTTCTTTTGAAACTGGCTTATATGCTCATGTTTGATAAGATTTTTTGATTTTTTTAAATCTAATTATGGTGATGCCGCATGCTGGTACCAACAGTGAGTGACAAAGGGCTGATTTCTCTAGAGTCACCACAATCAAGGCATTTAGTTTATTATGCCTTGAGTAACTGCAGCGGGGGTGTAGTTTCAAGCACCTGCCTCACATGCAGGAGGTCATGGGTTTAATCCCCGGCCACATCATACCAAAGACATTTCAGAAATGGTACTTGTAGCCCCCTCTCTTGACGTTCAGCATAGGAAGGGGAGTTTTAGGATTGATCGGTGTTGGAATAATGTGCCAGGGTGGGGTATCATGTCATGTGTTTACCGCTTGGTATTCTTTTGTGACACACTATAAAGTTGAGCATTGTGCTAATTTCTGCAAGTAGTCACCATCGTGATGAGTGAAGTTTGGGATTCAAAGTCGCTTTTAATCTTTCAGACATATCACGACAGTGTCAACTTGTAGCAATGAGCTCAGATTTATAGTGCTGCCAATGCCTCATAGTCTATTCATTTCATCCATGGTTGGGTGTATCAAGCAAGGGTCATCCAGAAGTGTGAGATGTTTGTCATCTACAGATGCATGCTGGATATTTGTGCAGATTATTGCATCGCTTGTATTTATTGTTGCAGACTATCTACATCCCCGGAGACAACGATATAGGTGGCGAGTGGTCAGACTTCATTACACCGAGAAAGATTGCCAATTATGAAAAACACTTCGGAAATATCACAGACATACTGAAATATGGATTTGCTGACTATGTCAAGGTCAGTGTTGGTAACATTTATTGACGGGTTTAGGACACAGGGGTCCATTTTAGAGGACTTTTCAAGAATATGAGAACGTATGCAGTACAACCTCCACGTCATTGTCAGCATCCAGTTTAATTATGTTGTAGTTGTTGTTATCTGAAGTTCTACTGTACTGACCTTCATGAAACTTTGTATATGTTTTTATTGGAATGGGTAATACACTTTTTGTACACCCGTTTGAAAAACGGGACATATTATGGTAGGAGGTTGTCCGTCCGTCTGTCCGTCCGTAAACAATTGATAATTCTGAAACCATTACATTTCAGGTACATTGCTCTAGCTGAGTGGAGGATCCCTATTGTTTTTAGCTCGACTATTCGAAGAATAAGAGAGCTTATGTAATCACCCCGTGGTCGGCGTTGGCGTTGGCGTCGGCGTCCCACATCAAGGTTTGCGTGTAAGCTGTGTTTACAAGTCTATATCTCTTACATTTCTTATCCTACCACAACCAAATTTGTTCATGGGCTTCCTTGTAGCATTATCTTAAGGGCTGCTTAAGTAATTTTGGTTACTGTAACTCCTGGGCTCCCATGGAACCCAAATTCTGATAGCCCTTATAATATGTCTGTTTCACGTCAAATTTTGCGTGTAAGCTGTGTTTACAGGTCTATATCTCTTACATTTTTTGTTCTAGCTGAACTAAATTTTAGAATTGGTTTCCTTATAGTGTGTTGTAAAGGGTTGGATAAGTAATTTTGTCTTCTGCAAATTCTGGGCTCCCATGGGCTCCCATGGAACGCAAATTATGATAGCCCATAAAATGTGCCCCATTTCACATAAAATTTTGCGTGTAAGCTGTGTTTACAAGTCTATATCTCTTACAATTCTTACCCTAGCACAACCAAATTTGGCCATTAGCTTCCTTATAGCATTATCGTAAGGGCTGCTTAAGTAATTTTGGTTACTTTAACTCCTGGGCTCCCATGGAACCCAAATTCTGATAGCCCTTAAAATATGTCTGTTTCACGTCAAATTTTGCGTGTAAGCTGTGTTTACAGGTCTATATCTCTTACATTTTTTGTTCTAGCTGAACTAAATTTTGGAATTGGTTTCCTTATAGTATGTTGTAAAGGGTTGGATAAGTAATTTTGTCTTCTGCAAATTCTGGGCTCCCATGGAACCCAAATTGTGATGGCCCATAAAATGTGCAATAAATGCAGATCTAGGTTTGCATGTAAGCATGTATATATCTATAATTTTGGTTTGGGATTTGTTATAGCATTACGCATCTTATTACTTCACCCATATTGGGTCACCCCCACCCCCAACCCACTCCCGCCATGAACACACCGACGGAACTCAGTGGCACCACGGAGGATTGAACCCGAGGCCTCCGGGAGGACACTATAAAATAAATGTACAATTATTCAGCATAATATGGTACATTTTAGATAAACTTTATGATGTAAATGTATCCAAAACAAAACATTATTGAGAAAGTTCTAGATGGGGAAATGTTGTTTAGCAAAAAAAAATTAAAATTGTGAAAAAAAACGGCCACAGTTGTGAAAAAAAGTGACAATTTTGAATTGTGAAGTAGCCGAAATTCGGCCCCTAAATTCGGCCCCTGTTATAGAAGGAAAAAAAGCCCTGTATGGAAATACACATTCTGCCAAATAACTATGAAACTTCATAGATGCATTGCGTTTGGTCAGAGGAGGAACCCTGTTGCTTTTGGGTTTACTAGGTCAAAGGTCAAGGTCACCAATACATATTCCAAGTGATAACTCCAGGAGTATAATACCTACACTCATGCAACATTGTAGATACATTGCCCTTGGTGAGAGGAGGAACCCTATCACTTTTGGGCTTAGTAGGTCAAAGGTCAAGGTCACCATGTCTTCATATGGACATACACATTGCAAATGACAATCCCAGAAATATGATACCCAGACTTATTAAACTTCATAGGTGCATTGTCCTTGGTCATAGAGTTCAGTAGGTTATCAAGGTCACATTGAACTGACAATGACTGAATCCTAAGACATTTTCCTCACTGTAACTTGTAACTATTAGACGTACAATTTTGAAACTTTACAGAAATAGTACTCATGTTAAAACAACAACCTCTATTAATTTTAAGCTTAGTAGGTCAGATGTCAAGGTCACTGTGACCTGATCATGACAAATTCCTTCCCAGTTGTTATTCATCAATATTGATCTACAGTCTTGAAACTTTATACAAATAGTGCTCTTGGTTAAACAACATCCCCTATCAGTTATTTTTTTGTTAGAAGTTCAAAGGTAAGGGTTACATTGACCCGACACCTAGGAAATGCTTTTAACATAATTTTTTTTAGGAAACGGGTGTATAATGCCCGTTAGGCGGCGCTCTTGTTGAATTTTGAGCTAATAATACTTTAAAGTGAAAGTCGTAGGGAACTCAAACAGTTAAACTTGAAACTGGTTAAGTATAGGTCAAAGTTCTTGTTATCTGACGTTCTATACTCTACCAATCATCATAAAACATGGTATACCGGTACACGTTTACATTGAGATTTGGTATAAGCCTATGGAGCTTGTGGTCAATAGGTCAAGAGTCAAGTTCATAGTGAACTTAAACATGACCTTAACAATCATGTATGTCCCAATTGTTACCTTTGTACTAGATATGCTTTAATTGTATATTAATTATATTAATTTAATGAAATAAAATGTGAAACCTGTATGAGCAGTCAAACCTGTATTAAGAGATTGCTTAAGAGAAGAGCAAAATTGGTCTTGTAAAACAGCTGGTCTCTTAATATAAGTGCATTTGAATAAAAACAAATACAATTGGGAACTGAAATGGTGTTAAAGCAGACGGTCATTTAATATAGGTGATCTCTAGAGCAGGTGGTCACTTAACAGAGGTGATCACTTGAGCAGGTGGTCATTTGAGCAGGTGGTCACTTAATACAGGTGGTCTCTTGAATAGGCGGTCATTTAATAGAGATTTTCTCTAGAGCAGGTGGTCACTTAATAGAGGTGGTCATTTGAGCAGATGGTCACTTAAGAGAGGTTAATAGAGGTGATCACTTAAATAGAGGGTCACTTAACAGAGTTGATCACTTGAGCAGATGGTCACTTAATAGAGGTGGTCATTTGAGCAGGTGGTCACTTAATAGAGGTGGTCATTTGAGCAGGTGGTCACTTAATAGAGATGGTCATTTGAGCAGGTGGTCGCTTAATAGAGGTTGTCTCTAGAGCAGGTGGTCACTTAATAGAGGTGGTCATTTAAGCAGGCGGTCACTTAACAGAGGTTAATAGAGGTGATCACTTAAATAGAGAGTCATTTAACAGAGGTGATCACTTGAGCAGATGGTCACTTAATAGAGGTGGTCATTTGAGCAGGTTTGACAGTACTTCACTGTGATTATTTCCATACAGCTGGACATGCATGCCAACAGCCTCTCCCAGGACAAAGTGGAGGCAGCAGAGAGACTGAGACACAAGCAGACGTCATCATTGACCGTCATTGTAAACCATGCAACACTAATGTCCAGTCCTAAACATTTCATCTACCCCGTAAGTTGGTTTATTCTTTCATTTAGATCATTTAGTACTTGAATGTTAGAGGGCCTCATCAGATTAGTCGTGAGTTACCCGCTATAGTTAAACACTTTAGAAATGCTAAAAATGCTGTTTAATTATATCCTTGTAATTTTTAAAATAAAAATTTCCAATGCTCAAAATGTCTGGGTAGGAAACATCATGGGGGTGGGAGTGGGTTAATTGGTATAATAGTCATCTGATAAAGAGATACCCAGCCTGTCAAATGATTTATTATTTAAAACTCGGATGTCTTCTCTGGGGTTCGGGTTGGAGGTGGTTGGTGGAGGGTAACGGGGTCAATTTATTTTAAAAATATTTTATTGCACTCATTAATTTGATTGTTGTTATCTGAGATGGAGTGAGTAAAATAAGACGTTATATTATAGAACAAACAATAGTTAAAACGAGACCTTTTAATTTTGGCGAGAAATTGGTTTTTAACCAAGATAGAATCCCCTAATTACTGCATTTACTGCATTATATTTCATTATATTCTAAATTAACCATAGGAGTTCAGGTGTCAGTGGTGTGTTCTATCAAACTCTCAATGGTCATCTGATACAAAGAGGATTTCACATGAGCGCCTGTTTAAACAATTGGATAAAATTACTTAATGGCAGGCTGTGCCGAGCATTAATTAAATTTTATGCAATGAGTTTAAATAATTTAATATTAAATAGGCACAAATGTGAAATTCTGTTTATCATATCTTCCCAAGAATGCCACATAACATATATTTATTAATGTAGCTGCTTATATATATTTATTTACATTTATGTGGGTGAATAATTGGGATTTCTCAGTGAAAGAATATTCATAATCGCTCAATATTAATAACTAACTCCGAACACAAAAATAACTAACTGTGACGTTGAGTTGTGACGTCAATAAAGTGTTTGCTGACATCGACGTCATCCGATAACGTTCAATAAAGTGAATAATTTAGGTTAACATTATATATATAAACTGATTTAAAATGTTATAAATAGATTATTTAACTGCTGGCTTCGATTATAGGAAAATCCTTCACTCGACGATAGATGTGTTTTGTCTCTCGCATACACTCGTTCGTGAAAAGAACCGCACGTCTACCATCTCGTGAAAGATTTCACTATAATCGATCCCAGCAGTTAAATAATCTCTATGTAATTGGAAATGTTGAATGTTGCTTTGGCCGTCCGTACCACACCGAGCAACAGGACTGCCTCATTGATTTTCGTAATCTGTTTTTTAACAGTTATGGAAGAAAACTAGGCAATTTGATGATTTCGTATGTTGCTCCTAACACTAAGCCAATTGGGACTGCCTCATTGATTTCCGTATTCCAGTAAACAGTTACAAAAATCAATTAGCCAATCTTAATGAGACACTGAGCTGAAAGAAAAAGATAAGAGCGATGATTTGGCAGTCATTTGTTTATTTATTACACTAGTATATTATGGTACAATGTCATGGCTTTATTACACTTCCACAGCGCAGATTATGTGTTAAATGATACACCACAGTGCAGGTTATGTGTTAAATGATACACCACAGTGCAGGTTATGTGTTAAATGATACACCACTTTAAATGATATTTTATTAATTCAGTATAAAACTTCATACCAATGTTGACTGGATTGACAATTAAAGAAATGTTTCTTGTTTGAACGTGTTTCAGATAACCAAAAGACTTCGACCCAAGATCATATTTTCTGGACATTGGCACAAGGTCAGTACTGATCATAAGACAAATGTTTGTGGTTGCTAAGGGTCAGTAGTCATTTCCTTCAATGAATAGATTTTATAAAAAGAGAAGTATAAATGATTGTTTCATTATATTGAATAAAACCATGAACTAGTAAACCCCACTTTGAAATATTGACCCAAACTACAATTCTTATTGCTGTCTACTTGTTTAGGTCAGGTCATGGAGCCATGCAACATCAATTGAAGGTCATTAAAAGACTATTGAGCCATAAAGCAAGCATTCTACAGTCAGTAGTCTGCTGCTCAGTCAAAGAGAACTATGTATTTTACATGATCTATACTAATGCTGTCTAGTAGGCCCATCTTTACACTTTCTGTGAATATTATTATCTTGTAGGCCCAAATGTTTACTTGCAATACATATTGCTGTTTTGTAGGTCAAATTTTCATTTAAAATGAATATTATTGTTCTGTAAGCCCATATTTTCACTTATAATGAATATATCTCTTTTGTAAATTATTTATGTGTCGATGTGCCATAAAACACCATTCATTCATTCTGTTTTGTAAATCCACATTTTCTCATGGAATGTCTGTTTCTTATTTGGTAGACCCACATTTTCACTTGAAATGACTATTATTGTTTCGTAGACCCAAGTTTTCACTTGGAATGCATGTTACTTATTAGGAGGGCAAGGTGTCTGCTTGGAATGCATGTTACTTATTAGGAGGGCAAGGTGTCTGCTTGGAATGCATGTAACTTATTTGAAGGGCAAGATTTTCACTTCCAAGGATATAACTGTTTTGTTAGCAAGATTTTTATATTACTGTTTTGTAGGCCTATATTTTCACTTACAATGCATATATTACTTTTTTGTAGGCCAAGATTTTCACGTGCGATAATTGCCTGAAGGAGGACGAGTACAGCTGGGATGTGAAACAGAATGATCTTAGCCACATGGACTCCTACCTTTCACTCGACCTTACTGGACACGACTTCATGTGCGAAATAGCAGTACCAACATGTAGCTACAGAATGGGTGTCAAGAATATGGGCTACGGAGTTGTTGTATTAGGTAAAGCATCGACATGTTCATTATTGTACTTTAAGTACATATAAACTTTAATTTTATGACTTTTATTATTTGAGTATACAATTCTGTAGTAACTATGCATGCATTACATTTATTCTTAAGTTTAACATGTGCTTTTGTCATACACACTGTTAAGGTTGCCATAGAAATGAATCCTGTAGTACACATATGTGATATAATACAACTAGTAGGTTTACCACCACTAATTACATGTAAACCTCCGAGGTGTAGTCGAATGTAGTTCCTATAATAAAAAGTAATCCCTCCTTTTTCGATGGAAATGGGCATTATAAGTAGGGGAAAACTGCCCATTTCTATTCGATTTTGTGGTTATATGTATAAGAAGCGTATTAATAGGTTTTACTGGATCACTGATGAACTTTTTCGAAATTTCGACTCTATGCTTACACTTTGTGAGCAATGAAAACAGTCGATCATTAAAACAGCTGTAGCATTGACCTGTTTAGTAAACAAACAAGAACTTTCTTACATATCTTGTGACCCCACGTTTTCTGGTGATTTTTCAAGTGGAAAAATAGTTACACTGCTGCATTATCCATACTTGAGTTGAATTTGCAGCAAATCATTAATATGTGACACTTTAACATTGGTGTCTATGGGGAAAATAATTAGTGCTTTCATACCTAGTACATAGTAACCTTTTTATGTGTATGGGACACCACAATAGAGGGAGCATATAATCTTCTTACTCCTCCATCTAAACATCCATCAAACCAGGTTTCTAGTTCTTCATAGATTCTGTTTCTAAGTCATCAATAGCTGAACGCTCTGCAGACTTCATACACAGATATATCTAGACAAGTTCTATACATTCTGCAGACTTCATACACAGATATATCTAGACAAGTTCTATACATTCTGCAGACTTCATACACAGATATATCTAGACAAGTTCTATACATTCTGCAGACTTCATACACAGATATATCTAGACAAGTTCTATACATTCTGCAGACTTCATACACAGATATATCTAGACTAGTTCTATACATTCTGCAGACTTCATACACAGATATATCTAGACTAGTTCTATACATTCTGCAGACTTCATACACAGATATATCTAGACAAGTTCTATACATTCTGCAGACTTCATACACAGATATATCTAGACTAGTTCTATACATTCTGCAGACTTCATACACAGATATATCTAGACAAGTTCTATACATTCTGCAGACTTCATACACAGATATATCTAGACAAGTTCTATACATTCTGCAGACTTCATACACAGATATATCTAGACTAGTTCTATACATTCTGCAGACTTCATACACAGATATATCTAGACTAGTTCTATACATTCTGCAGACTTCATACACAGATATATCTAGACTAGTTCTATACATTCTGCAGACTTCATACACAGATATATCTAGACTAGTTCTATACATTCTGCAGACTTCATACACAGATATATCTAGACAAGTTCTATACATTCTGCAGACTTCATACACCGATATATCTAGACTAGTTCTATACATTCTGCAGACTTCATACACAGATATATCTAGACTAGTTCTATACATTCTGCAGACTTCATACACAGATATATCTAGACAAGTTCTATACATTCTGCAGACTTCATACACAGATATATCTAGACAAGTTCTATACATTCTGCAGACTTCATACACAGATATATCTAGACAAGTTCTATACATTCTGCAGACTTCATACACAGATATATCTAGACTAGTTCTATACATTCTGCAGACTTCATACACAGATATATCTAGACTAGTTCTATACATTCTGCAGACTTCATACACAGATATATCTAGACAAGTTCTATACATTCTGCAGACTTCATACACAGATATATCTAGACTAGTTCTATACATTCTGCAGACTTCATACACAGATATATCTAGACAAGTTCTATACATTCTGCAGACTTCATACACAGATATATCTACACAAGTTCTATACATTCTGCAGACTTCATACACAGATATATCTAGACAAGTTCTATACATTCTGCAGACTTCATACACAGATATATCTAGACAAGTTCTATACATTCTGCAGACTTCATACACAGATATATCTAGACAAGTTCTATACATTCTGCAGACTTCATACACAGATATATCTAGACAAGTTCTATACATTCTGCAGACTTCATACACAGATATATCTAGACAAGTTCTATACATTCTGCAGACTTCATACACAGATATATCTAGACAAGTTCTATACATTCTGCAGACTTCATACACAGATATATCTAGACAAGTTCTATACATTCTGCAGACTTCATACACAGATATATCTAGACAAGTTCTATACATTCTGCAGACTTCATACACAGATATATCTAGACAAGTTCTATACATTCTGCAGACTTCATACACAGATATATCTAGACAAGTTCTATACATTCTGCAGACTTCATACACAGATATATCTAGACAAGTTCTATACATTCTGCAGACTTCATACACAGATATATCTAGACAAGTTCTATACATTCTGCAGACTTCATACACAGATATATCTAGACAAGTTCTATACATTCTGAACAAAAGTTGACCTTTTCTTGCTTTTTACACGTCAGTGTTGGTGGTTGTGTATTTTTATTAGCTTCGTTTCTAAGTGCTTAATAGTCCTACATATACAAACTACTTACACAATTACATATAGATGAATCGTACACATGTACATCAGAAAATAGGTCACCACGACTGACCTTGATCTACTGTTTAAACTTAATGTTTTCCAGTTAATAATGTTTTTTCATTACACCATTAACTCGTCGATAACCATATTTTCTAATACATTTAGAGGAGTACTATTGATTTATAACAAAAGTAGGATATGCCTGCTGTTTCTTAAAGAATACAAG